>CAJQZJ010033539.1:1190094-1216843 GCA_907164525.1 Lophiomys imhausi | reverse complement strand
AAAAAAAATAAAAATACCTTCTTAACCCAGCATGGCCAGAAACTCCAAGTGGAAAACTGACCCTGATACTCAAGATCAAACTCCTCTGTCACCTTTGCTCTCAAATTGAGCTTAGACTTTTGTTCAATCTGAAACACTTGTGAAATCTATGAAATGTCTCCCCCAAAACAGTCATATAGGTAAACAAACAAAAAATCAAACAGCAATGCCATTTCAGACAGCCATTGGAACTCACGAAGGTTATCTGTGAACCCTTATATCTACTGACTCATGAGAAAAATCTGCACTCTAGAATGTGGATCAAGACATGATAACTCCCTGCACCATAACAAGAGCACCCGATTTTCCACTTTCCTTCTCAAACTCCACAGATTTCTTTTGAAAACAACTTTTTTTTGTGTGTTTTGGAATTCCATACACATATACAAAGCAAAATGATCACACTTACCCTTGGTGTCTCCATCTGGCACACACCCTTACCCAACTTCATGTCTTTTATAACCCAGTACACATGGGTATGGACTCTCCCCCTTTTGCCTTTCTCGCCCATATGTGCAAACAATTTTTTTAAGATTGTTAGTATAAATGTCTGAGTTTCACTGCAATTTCTTTATCTAAGTGCAAAACAATGAGTTATACTTTCAAAAAGTAGGCAGGGGTGTCTCAGACTATTGTGTTCCCTGAGGTGCATCCCACAGATGCATTGAAGGTAAAGAGAATCATATGGGCAGATCACACCACGTGCCTGTTGTTAGAATGGCCATTGTAAATAACCAGGTAGTTACCCTTCATGGATATTAAATACCTTCCTTCCCATTGTTTTAAAAATTCCATTTAAGCTTTTTTTAATGCAAAGTAAGTATTACCAAGAATTCAGATTTATCATTTAGAAATATCACAAGTACACTGAGAAATTTCAACGCTTCCAGCTTGAGACTCTCATGTGACCTCAGTCCACATCCTTGATATAGAGATGATAATTAACCCATTGATAATTTACAGGATGACAAGCAAGCTAAGGATCTGTAGACAAGCAGATATATGTCTGTATTTTCAGAATCCAAACTGCCAAAATTATCAAATATCTGTGCTCTTCCAAACTGCTGATGCATTGGCCGGAGTCCTCTTTTAACTTTCATTCTTATTAAATTTCATAGAGTATGAATAGTAAGGTTTCAAATTCACATTAAAATTGCTAGCACTGTTGTTCATGGGGTATTCTAGAAAATAATATATTTACCCCTCTTTTAAATCAATTTTCTTTTTCCTTCATTTTTATTCATTTTGTAATTTCCCATTCTATTCTAAAAAGAATAGATATACATACATAAATATATCCTCATCTTGGATTTCACAAAACAATACAAAAAACACCCTAAGAAGATCAAATTATTCTATGAAAATTTCCTTCCTGAATTCCTGTAAGTTTGGGCCCAATTCTTCCCTCTTGAAATTACTTAAATTTCCTTAGAACATTTTTGCCTTGAGTAGAATGGTCCCCATGTTATCCAGAAATCTTTACACTAAGGTATTTTCAATTTTAAATTATATTATTAATAGATTTTTAAAGTGACCAAACTAAGCTAAACATAACATTGTCACATACAATAGGATATGTGATTTTGTGAAATGAAAAGGCCATGTTAATTTTTTCAAAGGGGGAAGAGGAAAAATGATAAAGAAGGATTTATTGAATGTATGTTGATTTCTATGCTTGTGTTTAACAATTCACAGGGAAAATTCGAAGTTACCAGCAAAAGTTTACAAGTTAAGAGCTGAAAACAAGGAAGAAACAAAGGACTTAATTTTGGGTATGGCAAAGGGATAGTCATATAAAACAAAATGAGGTTTAGCTATAACCCTGTTATGTCATTTTCCCTCAAGATTAAAACATCCCATTCCGCTGCAAAGCACTTTAACAGTGAGGTAAACAACTCCAAAGAATTTCAGGAAGTCCCTGTAACTGATCAGATTCACTAGTCCACTTCTGTCATATTAAGCAGTAGAGCTACCGGGAGTCAGTCCTAGACAAGCAAAGCAGCAGGGAAGACTTTGAAACTGTACCAGCTGCCTGGAAGAAGCAGAAACCAGCAGAACTGCCCAGAAAAGGTTTAGAAAAGAGTGAGGACACTCTTCAATCTGTTGAGCTGCCTTGCAGGTTGTTCAATGTGCACCAGGTTTCCAGCTTTTGTGAGTTGTCACCCACGCTGGGGTGATGCATCTGTCTTTGAGCCATTTTTTGAGCCACACCCATATTCCTGTAAGTAACCCCAGTAAAATTCATTGGTTTACCAAGTTGGACTTTGGTGATACACATACTTTGGTCTGTTATGGGTTTCCTATCTGGGGTGAGTACACATGTGTGTTGCATCTCCCTAGGAAATATTTTGTCCCACAACAAACTTATACCCTCTGTCCATGCCCAGTTGACATTCCACAAAGCTATCATCAGATCAGTAAAGGGAAGCATCTTCAGCAAAAGATGTTGAAACAACTCAGCTTCCACATACAAAAGAATAATGTTGATATGAGGCTATACCTCATTACTACAGGACTTGACTAAAAGGATACAATTGGCTAATAAGCACATATAATATTGTAATAAAATTAGTTGCAGGGAATAGGCAGGAAAAATGACCAGATGATTGAAAGATATTATAATTCTAAAAGCTTCAGAGTAGCAGAAGAAACCCATGAAGCCTGGTGAATGATATAGAAGACACACAGTGTGAAGACTGACCTATCATCTCTCAGATGACAACTTGGATTGGTATCAACAACTGATCATCAATGGATCACAACTGTCCATGGAAGCTCTATGCAAAAATGTCAACAGTGGGTACCTTAACCCTCTCCCCAGTACCAAAACCACCTCTCTTGACAGTGGCCTTGGAAATATATACTCATTTCTCTTTGACTTTCTATGAAGGAAAGAAAGGAGAAAAAGTAAGAAAAAAACCCTGAATTTATTTGAGCTTTCAAAATACTCTAAAATGATAAAATGAAATCCCCAATTTAGCCATGCTACAGTGTTTCCAGTTCATGAAGTGAATATTGTAGAAAAAACCCTGTCTGACAGGAAATGTAAAGAGCTGCTAAGCACATTGAAAAGGTAAATTTCTCTTTTTGCATTGCCTATAGGAATATTGAGAATTACACTGTAGACTTTTTTTTAAATGAGGTTTCCAGGAAACAGTGGGGTATTATGTGACTTCAAATCTAGAACAGCTCATGTGTGCAAAGGATGGCTGGCCAGTGATGGTCTTTGAAAGATAATTGGATCATGGAGGGTCTCACTAATCCAATGATGAGATGATGCCTAGAGTGAAACTGGTGTGCCCTGGTTTGAAGAAGTAGATCACCAATGGAGTGGTTTTTAAGGATATTTAGTGCACCAGCCCCTTCCCTGGTCTCTTTTTTTGAAGGGAGCAGCTTTCTTCACTATACGGCCTTGTCCACAATATTGTTTTACCCTGACCCAAGGCCAATACAGGCATGTGGTCAAGGACTAAAACCTGCGAAATCATGAGCCAAGACAAACTTTGTTCCTTGTGTTGTTTTCTCAAGTATTGTTGGCGCAGTAATGGGAAATAAACAAGACTCTACAGAGAGGAGGATATTGGAGGAGAGTACGTGGAAAATCATCACAAAATGGTCCCAATGACAGTTTATAAAAAGGCTATTTCTCCATGCTTTCACCTCATTAGAGAAGTTGCTCTCACCCTCATGACCATGAACCTAGAAAACTGAGTCAAGGGAGATTTTGTAGGAAAACAGTCCTTCTAGGTCAGTGAGATGAGAACTTCTGCCAGTCACAACCAGATTTCCCAGTGACGCTGTAAGCCCAGGGGTAGAAAGTAGGATGAACCCACACCCACACAAAAGGATCACATATTGAGAATTGTCACAGACAATGTCTAAATCTTATTTTATTGAGAGACTAATGCCTTAATTTGGAGGAGGGGTCAAGGCAGCAGGGTGGTATGTGATTTCTACATAGAGAAAAATATAGAGCATGCAGTATAATCCAGAGTAATAAAATTCTGTGAAACCAAGCACTCTCTTTTCAGTCTTTTGTTCATTCCTCAGCAACCTTTTATCCACTGTAGCACTTGACATTTGTTTTCTCAGTGGAAAAGTAGATGCATCTGAGAATGTGAGTCAAATGAATCTATAAATATGCTTGAAAACTCAAGGGGAAAAAACAATAGTTTTGAAAGCCTAGGTATTTTGATTTGCAAGAATCAAGCTTCTTTGATGAATAAAGTTTCTTAGTACTAAAAGTCTGACTTATACACAAAAAGTCAAAACCCTAAAGATCCATAAATAGAAGTTGAGAATAGTGTTACCTCTTCAGTTTTTCTAACTCCCTACAGGAAAGATATTTGTAAATGTTCAGAAATGGAGAGGAATGAAATTACATTAGCAATCTCCTATATGGTTCTCTAAGAAATGAGGGTTCTGTATCCCATCTCCTATAAAGATCCCAGCCTAGGGCATGGAAACACAGCTACACCGGTATTTCAGAGATGTCTCTCCTGTAGAAAATGTAGCCTGGAGACACCTCAGAGATCATGAGGGAGGTCCCATCCAACAAAGCACCAGAGCAGTAAAATACCTACTGCTGATATAAATATACAGACAGATGAGGCTATCAGTGGATTGGTAATGTGGCTGGGTCCTAAAGCACTAATGTACTCTAAAGGAAAGAAGATGCTGTGGATAGTTACCCCTTTGTGGCTCAAACAACCCTTTCACAGGGGTAGCATATCAGATATCCTGCATATCTGATTTTTACATTACAATTCATAACAATAGAAAAATTACAGCTATGAAGTAGTAACAAAAAAAAAGTTATGGTTGGGCTTCACCACTACATAAGGAACTGTATTAAAGGATGGCAGCATTAGGAAGGCTGAGAAACACTGCTAACCACTGCTCTAAGGACATAAATAAAGTTGAATGTGAGACTTGCACTATGAGGTAGAAAGGTCTGGCCTTCCAGAACAGGTGCCATGACAAACAGATTTTATTCAACATTTCATAACACCTGAACACTTTACTGCCCCAAATAGATACATTATATATTGGTTTCACTCAATCAATCTAGGGAAATATGTCTCAAACTAAAACACTTATTCTGTGTTCCTAGTTTGATTTTGACCTGAACACATGATTAGAGCATACACCTAAATGGAATACACACTCCTACCCTGGTCTGTTTTTCCCTACAATACAATTACACATTACAGACGCTCAGCCAGTAATTGCGGCGGTAGTACTTGATCATCAGTTCGGCAGGATTTAGAATCGCCGTGAAAACAAACTTCTGGGTATGTCTGTGAGGGATTTTCTAGACTTGGTGAGCTGAGGTGGGAAGATGAGAAGGCACACCTCATAAATGTGGGTGGCACCGTTCCATAGGGTGGAGTCCTGAACTGAACACACAGGAGAAAGGAACTGATCAATGACAGTACCACTCTGCTTCCTAACTGTGGGAGCAATATGACCAGCTGCCTCCTGATCCTACTGGCAACTCTTTTCTTAATGCAATGACTTATATATTATATATATATAATATATTATAGATATGATACTTATAATATATCTAATGGAATTGAGAGCCAAAATAAAGTTTCCTTAAGTTCCTTTTGTCCAGTCTTTTGTCACAGCAAAGCAATAGAACTAATATAATAATAAAGTGTGGAACTGACTTAGAAGACATGGAGTTTAAATAAACTAATGCTGATGACTTGTCACAGATTTGTATTTTGCCATTCAAGTACTGTCTGTAAAGGACTTACCTTTTCCAACTTATGAAGACATGAAATGGCTACATTCTGACATGTGGAAAGATAAATTTAAATACTAACCATAAATACAGCATCTAGAAGGCTTTTGTGGACCCCTTAAATACTGCTTCATCTCCTGTGGTACTAAGCCTGTTTCAGTACATGGAGAAGGGTGGACCACATAGCCGTGAAGTACCTGAATTCAGTGACTGCTTTATTAAGAGCATGCATTCAAAAACATTACTCAGCATCTTCAAACTTTGATCTCTCTATATTTATAAGGCTGGAATCAGTTGTTATAATTGAAAGTGGTCTTCAGGACAAGCACTCTATAAAAATACAGACACCTGGAGCTATTCTTCAAATGCCTTCCTGGACAGACGTGAAAAAAAAAAAGCATCTTTCTCCTTAAAATTTGCGTATATTATATACATCTAATCACATAACATGCTGTGGCTAAAGCTGGAAGGTTCTGTATTTAAGTGATTCTCTAGGCAACACTGAAGGTCTTCGTGTATCATTTATTCTACAGCCACCAAGTACAGTCCTTCATTTAGCACCCCTCTGTCTTCCTACCTGAGCCATGCCATGCAATGTGGGTAAGCAGACAGCCTTTGTCTACTGGTAGCTCCAAACCAAACAACAACTAATATACACAGAAGTGAGTAAACAAACAAAAGCTACACAAACAATTGAAAACATAATAAATAGAAAACTTATTAGCAATGTATAAGGATAGGGCTTAGCACGGGGGAAGTTATCTTCTAAATAGTCCAGCCTGTAGAAAACAAAAGATCTTAGCATTTCCACAGCTGGTTTCAAAAATATACAAACATCAAAACATGGGTGGTTTTACTCCTCTGAACTCCCCATAATCCCTGTATTTCCAATCTTAACACGTTATCGGAATTTGAGAAACACCAAAAGCAGCATCACAGAATTGTAAATGTTGTGTCACTAATCACTCTGGAGTGCCTGTGAATATTGGTTTCTGTAATTTTTGTTTTTTTTCTGGGAAAGCACTGAAAGCCGTGTGAGGCGTGATTCCAATACAAAGCATTATTATTTTTATTATTTCATGAAATTAAGCAATCTATATGCACATGCCAGGGGCTAGGAATGCATTACAACCCAGAAACAGCCACAGATGTTATTATTGCCTGTTCTTTCACACGTGTATTTTTTTTGAGACTTGTCTCATTTCTTAAATGTGGCATTATATAATGGCAACCAACTTTGTCAAAAATGAAGCTCACTAAATCTTCCAGATGTTCACCATAGTTGATGGCAGACAATGGGTTGATAGGTTAAGTAATCCTCTTTTCTGCACTTGATTTTGTCAACCATATATGATGGTTGAATGTATTCAGCACCCATAGAAGCAGATTTTGCATGTCTCTGTCACAATTTTGATAGGTGCATGAAAATGGCACAGCTACCACAACATAATGAGAATCTACTGTATTTTTCTTGTTTTCTTGGTAGGTTGATGCCAATATCTTAACTGTTTTCTGCCAACCTAGACAATAAAACTGGTTCATCTTTGTCACCTTTTCCATCTGCGCTTTGGATAGAGGTTTGGTTTTCATCTCTGACACACACTTTCCTATTTGAAGATCATAATCTCCACCTTTGGAATTCAGCCTTGATTTCATGATTCAAGTCAGTGGAATGAGGCATTCAAGAATACCTTTCTACTTTGCAGTCAGATGTGATGGGCTCAAACCTTGTTTGTCTATTAATGTGCTGGGAGAAATACATAGCTTTCTTTCCCATAGGTGGGAGCTAACAGGATTTGCCTATGGTCATGTGAAAATGAGACATGTTTATCACTGACAATGTACCTACCACAAAGAAAATGGGGCAAGGCTAGTCATGAACTCTCTTTTGTTTCCACCCCCCTTATTCAATTATAATACTTTGACAAAGAAAAATACAGCCATACTCACCAGTTCAGAAGACATTTCTATTCACCCCTTATACTTCCTGGCCCCACACGGCATTCCAGCCTTATACCCCCCTCTCTGTATTTCAGCACACTGGACTTTGCTGTGTTTTCCATGCTTCCATGTTCCAAACCTCCCAGCTTTGCTTCCATTGTTCCCTGTCACTGAAAGACCCTATCTCATTCTCCACCCATAGTCTATACACTCCTCAAGGCTCAGTTCAAATGTCAAGTTCATAGTGAAATCATCCCTTAGGTGACCCAAGCAGACAGAATTTCTCAGGTGTGTATTTCCCCATAGGGTTCTCAAAGAACAGTGTAGTAGTCACATCACTGCCAAGTGTTATCATTACTTGCTTCTGGATTTTTTTCACTACTGTTTTATGTTCTACGGATAGAAATCATGTCTCAATGATCTGTATATCCAGACAGTCCATCATCCTCCTTGGCATTTTCTAGGAGCTGAATAAAAATTTAAAAGAAAATAGAGGGATAGCTATCATAGTGCCTGATATTCTGGATGATGATTCCTAGCAGAAATCATCTACAAAGCTCACATTCCTCCGAAAAACCCTCCTATCTGCTTCAGATCAATTGGCATCCTCCACTTTGAACCTGCACTATTTATTCTAGCTGTCTTTCATCTGACAGTTGTAATATATTGTATTATAATTTCAATTTCTTCTTTTCTTTTTTTTTTTTTTTTTGGTTTTTCGAGACAGGGTTTCTCTGTTTAACAGCTCTGGCTGTCCTGGACTCGCTTTGTAGACCAGGCTGGCCTCGAACTTGCAAAGATCCGCCTGCCTCTGCCTCCCAAGTGCTGGGATTAAAGGCGTGCGCCACCACCGCCCGGCTTCAATTTCTTCTTTTCATTGGTGACATATCGGTAACTCAATGTCACCCAGAGCCTAACACCAGTGAGAACTGAGTATGTCTCAAACACCTTCCTGCCAAACCTGCACCTACTTTATGACCCCAGAATATTCTTGGGAGACATTTGTGCTCAGTCACCTCCAGCTCCGAAGACTTTCTTTTTTTTTTGGAGTTGAATAAGTATGTGGACCATCTTATTCTCCTCTCTATTTTATTCATATCTTACTCCTGGTCAGTTTAGAAGTCATGTTCACCCTCTCTTTTGTCTAATAAGTAAAAACAACCTAAGTGAGACCCACTGTTCTTAAAAGGTTTTGCATAAAAGGCAGAATTCATTATAAGTTTGGAAAAACAGTACAAAATTCACTCCAGAGTCCCATAATGGCCTAGTTAGTTGCCATTTTATGCTTTCTGAACTCAGAAATTAGTGTCGATGTGTGTTCCCTGAAGTGTGAGATAGGCATGGCGGCTCCTTTCTGAAATCCCAGAAGGTTGATGCAGGAGGACTGTTGAGAGTTCGAGGCAGCTGCAATAATTCAGAGTGAGATACTGTGTCAAATAAAAACCAAAATATAAAAAAGAAGAGGAGGAGAGAATGAGTATAGTACATAATTGTAATCAAGGCTCATGAGCAACCAACTAGAAAGATAAATCAATTTAGTTCATGTCCCAATAACCCTCAAATGGCAATCAAAGAGTGCAGTCTGGGAATTTACTCTTGGAACTTTGTGGGCCTTTTCAGTACATAGGTTAACCCAGGTTCACGTCACATCACTGGCTTCTGCTCCCCTCTTCTCAACTCTCATTCTCTTTATAATCCTCAACTTCTCTTACTTTATGAAGTATGTTCTGTAAATTCAAAACCGCTTTCTAAATGACTCAGGTTTGGGAGAGCAATTCTAATCTCTGCCATCTTAATTTTCAGCATCAATACTAAGCCTCCATTTGCATATACAAATGCAGCACGGTGATCAACCCAAATACAATGAGTCCTTATTTACAGGATTTATTTCTCATATTAGCTACTGTGTTTGAGCCAAAGACTTCTTTACCTGTCTGCTTTATTCTGCCAACTATGCTTTTGAATCCATGAAAACCAAAATGATTTTTATAGTATTTTAATCTCTCAACATAATGTCTTTGAAAATGCTCTTTTACTTAAGCAGTTGCTATATAAAAAGATACTGTGAACTAACCATCACTGTCATCTCCAGTGTCCCCAGGAGAGTGTGCACGTGTGAATAGAGACCTACAGTACAAGGTGGAAAGTCCCATGGACTGAAGTTCACTGTTGGCTCTGCACACTCATGAGAAGGAAGCTTTAGCGCAGGGCTGAGCCTGGTCTTCATTCCAGCATTTCAGAGGGCTGTCCTATCCCTCTTAAAAGCAATTCTCAGAGGAGCTTCTTAGCCTCCTTGGAAGCAGGTGAGTGGATATTGAAGGCAGTTTTATTCTCCTTCAAGCCATACAGCAAAACAGGAAGGGACAGAGGGTAAGTTGTCCACAAAGACCTCTCTCAACCTTGCTGATTCTGATAACCTTGCTCAGTGAGTCACTGATGTAAAACTTTAAAGGCACAATTCAACTCAAGCAGAAGTTCTGAGAAACACACTTAGTCCATAAAGTAATATATGCCAGGCACGCATGTATGTATGGCAGCTACTAGCAAATGTATCTGCATAGCAAATTCTGGGCCATTATTTTAACTCACCAGCACAGAGGCCTAAACTCACTGCAGGTGTCTTTCTAACAGCAGAATAATGAGGTCTCCAGGGTCCAGGGTAAAATGGTTGGAGATATCTCTTTGAGAATACACTCTGAGTTACTGTGAATTGGTTTTGCTCTGTGCAATGCTAAGAATAAGAAGAAAAAAAAATCATTTCACAGTAATTTTTCCCAAATGGGAGTACAGTCCCTCAGATATTTTTAGTTCATTGTTCCCAAACCCAAATACTGTTTTATTAATGTTTGTTTCAAGTAGAACCAGGCACATGTTAAATGTTATTTGTGAAGTTCTTCTTCAAAGGCAATGGTAATCAGCATATGCTCCCCAGAGAACAATCGACTTTCATACTGAAGTCACCCCATAAAGCCATTCAGCTCCTTGAAGCAAAAGCTTTTTAGATCATTTTCCTCTGTTTTATGAAGCAGATCAGTGTGCAGATTAGAGAGGAAATCACAATTCAAACCCAGACTACTATGTAGCCATTAAAAGAGAGAGAAAAGAACATGAATAGAAAAGAATATGCTTTGTCTTAGAAAATTATAATGAACTGACAGACCTGTAGCTTACAGAGCTTGTCTGTGCTACCATTCACACAGTCATTCTGGTTGGGCTTCTTAGCCCGCACAGTTCAGAGTAAGTATTCATGGGATGCTAATTCAGTGTAAGTATTCATGGAGAGGTACTGACTTGGGCATAACCTTCTTGTGTGGTTCCCAGGGTTAGTTAAAGTGTATTACAAGTGTCAATAGTTGTTTTGAAGTCCGAGGCGCATTCAGGCTACATGACATATAGAGACTTCAGGGGAGAACAGAAACTATTTTCTGAGCAACTCAGGTCAGAACATGAAAGGACTTTCATTACTATATCAAAAGAAAAGAAAAATAAGGTGGAATGCTATCTTGTCTCCTCTTCCTGGAATGTTTCTACTCTCAAAACCTAGATGAGTTGTTTCCTCCTATTTTTCAAATATTATCTTGCGTGTCACCATCTCAAAGACATCATTTCCAAATAGAGGAAATTGCAATCTACACTTCGTCAGCGCTACCAACATTACTTCATTTCTTTTCTCCACAATTCCTGAATCTTCTAATAAACTACATGATGTAATTTTGTCTCTTTCATGTCAGCTCCAAAAAGGGAGAAATTTTTTTCATGTTTCTTTCTTTATCTTCTTTGCCTGAAGCCCTAAGACTCATTACATGTTCAAGAATCTGTGTAGAAAAAGTAATTATATGTAATAAATGATCAGTGTACATTAAATAAATAAATAACTTGGCTCTATTTACCCTCCCCCCTTTTTTTTACTATGAATTGTATTGTGGGACAACATTCCTTTTTACTAAAACAGATTATGTTATAACTGGGATTTTTTGAAATATGATAACAATAAAACCATCACATATTTCCTCCACTATAACTAAAACACCTTAGTAATTGCACAGAAAATAAGACAAAAAAATAAACTATAGTAATCAAAGAGAGAGATACAGCTTTGTGCTTTCTCTTTGGGAGGCATAATCTACAACCAGAATATGAATCCTATGAGGACTGTTTTCCTCACACAGTGGAAGAAAGCCAACACATTCAACTTACCACTTACTCGAGATGGTCCCTGAAGAATGGAGCCACACTAGGGGCTAAGTGGCAGCTTCTTCTGTGGACAGGTCTGACATTCCACAATAGCAGTAGCCAATTAGCCTCAGTGAGAGCAAGTTCATGGTATTACAATATGTCACATACATACAATATATACATATACTTCTAATTCAGAAAGAAGACTACTAATAGTGTATAAAATCCAAAGGCAAGATATATAAAAACAAACCACATTCCTCCCCAGCACCCAAAATTCTAGATCTCCAGAGTTCAATAGCTAAGAATATTTTGTATTTTGTTTTGTTTTGTTCCAGTTAAGAACAAAACTGTGAAGAGAAGGCAGACAAATCACAGCCACCTAGAGCTAATTATTTCCAACAAAAAATATATATACAGTAAAACAGAAGACAAAATTTGAAGAAAACATGAACTGAAAGACCCTAAAATAAACTCCTTCAGAGGTCCAGCATGAAAAGCCACAAAGACTCTCAGCTGAGAGCTGCAGCCTCTCAGCCACCCAATGGTGAGCATTGTCTATTCAGCTCACAGGTTTAATCTCTTCTTTGGGAAAAGAAACAACTGGGGAGAAGCAGACTAAAAAGAAGGAATAAAATCCTGTGGCCTCAGGTCTCTACACCAAGAAGAGCTTTGAGTCTCCACCCAGAGCTGAGGGTCTCTCAGCCTTGGTAAGATCTTGGAACTTGTAGCAAACTCTAGAGCAAAGGTTTCAGTTCAAAAGTCCTAGCATTGCATGAATCCTAATAAGTTATGTCTGCTGGATGCCTGGCCATAGGATACAGGCACAACACATATCACTAGACACTATGATAAGCTCTGAAAGATACCACAGGCATCAGGTAAGATACAGTCAGAGACCTTCTTCTCACAGTATCAGAGAAATAAGTCTCATTGTTACAAAGACAAAGGTTATTATTTCCTATGTGCCTGGCAAAAGTGTTTTAATACAGTAATTCATTGAGTTCACTCAATATGTTCAGGAATTATTATTGTTGCTATGGATTGAATAATATCTACTAAGGCTCATGTATTAAAACCCATGGCACTGTTGGGGAGTAGCAGGTAGATCATTGGGTATGTCCCTTAAAGGGGGCTTTAGGACTACGGACCTTCCTCTCCTTCTCTCTGCTTCTTGGCAACCGTGAACTAAACAACTCATTCCATCCTGTGTTTCTGGCCATGCCAACTGTGCCAAGCAACTATGGGCTGAAACTTGTCAGACTGTGAGCCAAAGTAAAACTTTTTTTCTTTTAGGTTCATTATTCCAGGTCTCTTGCACAATGATGAAAAGTGAATACACAATTCCATATTTGGAAACAAATGCATCTTCAAATTCAGATGATCTTTGGATGTTAAAAAGGAAGTAAGACAGATGTTCCATAAAAGGCATGAAGTCCACAGGTCCTGGAGAAGCACACAGTATCCAGATGTGTGAAACTGAAAAGTGCGATTATCTCTACAAAGCTGGAGAAACTAGTTCCATAAATAAACAGTATCACCTAAAGTTAGGGCCACTTTTGCCACTAGATGAGTTTTTCCCAAACTTCAAAAAATTAAAGCTTGTGGAGCACTGCGGATTTGGGACTGGTTGATATGGGATTGGAACCAAGGTAGGTGACACACAAATAAAGAAAATGAAGCAAAGAAACATTCAGGACACAAATTTTCTCATATCAAATAAAGAGAAAATAATGGAATATAGACACAACAAGGACAATAATGTAAGATTTAACATTCAATTGATAAAGTCACTATTCATTCACTCATTTGGCTAATATTTATGAAAGCTACCATTAAACCACAGGACCCAATACGATAGTCATGACAAAGATGCATGGAGTCCATCCTGCAGCTCACAGTTTCCATGGGACAAGAATAAGTGGGTTCCATTTCCTGGGGCCCAAAGAAACTACATGAAACCTACCTCAGATCTAATTCCTACAAGTAGCCTAAAAGGAGTTTAAAGCCAAGACAATCAAGACAGCCAAATGAGCATTAGGTGTTTCTTTTAAAATGTCTGATGATGATGATGATGATGATGATGATGATGATGATGATAGTGTTGATCCTGTCTTATTAGCCAACTGGAAAAGTAGACAACCCTGCAGTCCTGGGAGATGTGGTATTAACCATTTTCCTTGTCACCACCCGCCCCTATGCCATTCTGACTCTTCCTGTCATTCTTCCTCTTCACAGGGCCTGAGCAGCCACTACATAAGAAGAGCTGAGGGCAAAGTCAATGTGGTTCTGAGAGTTCAGACAGATAGTGCAGGATGGGATGCTCACACCTGCCTGCTGACACTCATATTACACTGGTGAAAAGAACTTGGGCATGGTGAATAGATCTATATTAAAGACCTGGATCTGCAGACACCTCTCCAAGAAACCCTTACTCTTCAGGCCCAGGATGTATTCCAGCCTCATCTTGCCCTCATCCAGCATCCCAGTGTGAACAACATGCCACCCCTGAGCATTGTCTTCAAAAGGACTCTGCTGGTCCTTTCCCTCCAGTGTCAAGCAGCTTTTCATAGCTTGGTCAAGGTAAATTTGATCCTCTGGATCTCACATTTGTTCCAAATCCCATATTCTTCAATTGGCTTCAATTCCTACTCAAAACATGACTTCTTGAAGGGTCTTCATGGGATCATGAGGGTTTGGCAAACCCAGCCCCTTGGAACTAACTGGATATTTACTCTTTCAGGCCTGCCATGTCTATTCACTAGGGGCCTATAACAGGAAGAGTCTTATTGTCTTGACCTTCTTCCCACTGAGAGAGTTCAAGTAATGCCGTAGTTCAGATTTAATCAAATACTTTCTTTGCTAAACTCTAGCATTCACTCTGTAAAATCTGTCCCTCAGTTGCCTCCGAAGGAGTCCTGAGAGACTTCTTATGATTCACAAACTCTCACAATTTTAACATGCTAAAAAAATTATCTTTCTACACCAGTTTTCCACATGGTGTTGAGAGCTAGTGGTACCCATGATTACATCTACTACTTACTCCTTTCTACTCTCTTATACAGCATAATTTCCCTTTGGTAATAAAAACTAATTACCATAGTCTGTTGCTTCTCAGACTGTGGTTTTAATATCTTCAAAATAATCAAATAGCCAGCATCTTGTCTTTAAATCAATGCAACAGAATTGTTTAACTTAAGAGAAGTACCCCTCCTTAGGGCAACTACAAAATAACTCTCAAATCCCAAGGATGCAGAATAAGAAGCAAGAATGGTTAACTATTAAGTTTCACAAAAAGTCCACTGATAACTCCATTCTTTGGTTCACATCTTCTATATTACAGCTGTGACTGAACTGTGCAAACAATGCTGATATAAAATGTCACTCCTACCAGACAGCACTAAAAACGCACAGAGGCTGTCTCTAAACTGATCTCATAACTCAGCTTTTAGTAGTCCCTGTCAGTTCCAGCTGGCTTTATGAGTAGGTAGAAACACTGGTGAACTCCACGAATCTGAACTCATTGCTCATTTTTTTCTCTAACTATGAAATGGCATTGTTGGCTGAAGATTATTTTATAAGGAATGCTGTGGCATTGTGAGAGTCCCTCAATCATAGATTGCAGTATTGTCAGAAGAAATATGGAAAGACAAATGTGAGAACAGCTTTGTCCTTTGTGGTAGTAGGACACCAGCATATTGTACTCACCACCAGCATTCTGGCTGGTTTTCCTGAAGAATGATGTTAAACGTTAGTTTCTGTGGTTTGTAAAGTTAATATTCAGCAACAGCGATAGACAAATCAGTCTTGATAAGTGGGGCTCCTTACTATTGAACTGCACAACTTCCATCTTGGATGCCATGCACATTAGAAATGAGTCTTATGGTAGATGATATGAGGGGGCTGATATTCATAGCAAGGGATATCTTGCCTTTCATTTCTGAGAACTTTCTAAATCACTGTTTAGCTAGCCAAGCCCATTACCAATGCAGAACCATATTGGAGAGGATTTTTTTTTTCTTTTAAAAATCAGGCCACCAGATATACTGCTCGAAGTTCTGCCTACTATAGACATTCCCAGCTGTGGCAACAAACATAAACCTAACTTTCATTTTTATCACTTCTGTTAACTAGGAACAGGGAGGCCTAATGTTGATCATTCATTGTCAGTCTTCTCTATCTCACCCAAGCGCCAGTATATTATATCTGAAAAGTACGAATAAAAATTCTGTTCTCTAGTATATAGTTACCATATACACATCCCAAGAGAAAGACTTAGCAGGATGTTCACAATATGTATTTGTAGATACATGACAGGCTTCTTCCCACAGGGAACTGACCACACCTCCATCACTACAGTGAACAATAGCCTATGAATACTCAGGCCATGCTTGTATCCACAGGATTATACATCTCAGTTAATAACTTCACAAACTGTACATATCTTTATTCACCATTTACCTATCATCAATTAACAACTTATTTCTATGGGACAAAACAGTAGGCACTCTGGTTTATAAAACAGGTACTCTGCATGTCATAAAAAATTTTGTCTGCTCTGTGTTCCTTGGTATTTAAGTTCCACACATGATTCACAACTTTGCCTCTAGGATCTCATCACTCCCACTAAAAATGGAATCTCAATCCAATGGTAGCATTTTGCACTATTATCTCAGTTTACAGAGCAAAGACCAGCAAAATATTCTATACCACTATCCACACTGTAGCAGAAAATTATCCACATAGATGAATTCCATTCAAATTCTATATAGGAGCACTGATACAATTTGCATATAGCACAAGATACTTTGAATGTCGTAGAAATGTAAAATGTATTAAGTTTCTTTTGGCATCTATACTGTTGGGGCATTATGGGTAAAGAGTCCTTATAATTACTCAGAGATATAATCTCACAGCAAATTTCTTGGTCCTCTGGCTCTTACTGTCCTGTCCTTGCCCACCATTCCTTGTTCCTTGATATTCCTTGAGCCTTATTTGTAGGACGACACCAGAAGAGATGCAAACTTAGAAAAAGGAAAATTCACAGGTCTGCATCCCTAGACAAAGAACTACTGGTAAGTCAGGGATGCTGAGAATGAGAGCAGTCTTCTTCCATAGGGGAGACCCATAATTGGTTATTCAATACCAAGTTATCAATCTTGAAATCATGTATATACATTATTTTTGTTATATTTAAATTAAATATATAGAAATTTGAGCAGGCCAGAAGTGGGGGTGGGGCATGGGAGAGTTGGAGAAAAGAAAGGGGATGGAGGAAAATGATACACTCACATTTTAATTAAAAATGTTAAAAAATATTATGATGTTTCAAGCCATAGAAACATGGAAAGTTTGTCAAGGATCCACAACTAAAATTTGAGTGTCTCCACACTAAATTTTTAGAATAGATCCCCAAGTATTTACCATGTTTTTGTTCCTCAAAAAGTACTGAAAGGCAGCTGCAATTCTCTGGAGCTGTTTTCTGTCTCCCCCTTCAAGTGAGCTCAGTTTTTGTAACCATTCTGTGGAAGTAGCCATGTGTAGGGACTGTCCCCATAAGCAGTACCTGATGTTGAGATATGCTCCTGAAGTGGGGAGAAAGAATGAAACAGACACAACTTCTCTCCTGCCAACCTCAGATCACTTGTTAGTACTTCCCAGTGGCCAACTACAGCTGGAAAATGGTTACAGTCTACAGTCTAGTGATCAGCCTTCAGTACAGAATGAGGGGGAGCGTGACTATAAAAATTTCAAGACAAACAGTAAAAGGAGGGTACCTGCAGATGCCCTCCTTCTAAGGACACAGAAATAGGTAGTTATTAGTTCAAGGTCACATGGTACCAGAGAAAGCTAAATTCTCACCACATTCTACAGCCTCTGACACACACTTTTAAACATCTGACAAGTTAGCAGAAAGACAACTCTCAGTGTCTCTTGAAAAGAGGACATCAGTTGATCAGTAATTAAGAGAAACCAGGAGCATCCGTAACAAAGAAAGTATCAATGGTAGATCTCATCCACGTTAAACATGACTAAGGAGGACAATGTCAAATTTTAATAACTGGACATACTACTAGAATTGAACATCACCAACACAAACAAAAATATGGAGTTGGTAGGTAAAGGTTGCTATTCATCTTTATCTGTGGACAGTCAACACTGGCAAAGCTGATAAGAACTGAAAAGTATGCATTTTAAGAGAGAATTTTAATAAATCTTTTCTAATGCCAGGTATCTTTCTTTTACCTGCTTAATTTTTCATTGACTAGAGAGAGAGAGAGACAGAGACAGAAAGAGACAGAGACAGAGAGACAGAGAGATAATATATTATTATCATGTTTCTGTTAATTTCTTCTTCATGTCCCTGCATTTTATGCTTGCTGTGCCTTAGTGGTACACTGAAGGGAAGTATTTTTAATGAGCCACGATCTGGCGACAAATTAGGAGAGAGGAGTCTAGCTTCGAGAACTGGACTTCCTGACAAAAGGAGCTGGACAGTTTTTAAAAGCATGAGAATTGTTTAGGAGTTACACCACTCATGTTTCTCCATGGTGGTTAAGAGGACCTTCTCTGTCACATGGTCCGTCCGATCCACAAGAAAGACTGCCCATCTGCAGACGTCAGAGATAACGTTGCTCTCTCAGCAAACTGCTCCGGAAAGAGCCCTGAGCACTTGTTTCTTAACAGGTCTTCTTGTTTTCTGTGGTTTCTCTCACATGAAAGGTCTTCTCTTCAGCTTTGCCAGTGCTGTTTAGCCAACCCAAACCTGATGGTGGCAACCATGTAGCAGTTTGAGATTTTTTTTTTTTTTTTTTTTTTGCCTAGATTTTGCCTAGTAACAAAGCAAAGGTCACATCTATTGGTGACCTTTGTTTTTCCTTTTTCATTTACAGATGATCTGAACAGTCTGATAGTACACCCCAAGTCTATCTTTTTTGACCTCGCATTTATCACCTAATTTTTAATCTCCCTTTCACTTTTTCTGGTTATTTTGTCTTTAATATGATTTAATATATCAGGTACTAAGTTTTTGAGTCAACCTGAAAACTGGCTTAGGTCAAGTAATATTACTTACCTATATTGGTCTAATAATTAAATAGTCAGAGCTGTTCAAATGTCTAGTTTCTGGTTTCTTATTCTATCTTTGGTTAGTAATAACTACTATTCTTTGGCAGCGGTTAGTGTTTCTGGAGGCAGTGAGTTAATACAGTGAAAGGAGAGCAAGAAAGGAGTCATGCTACACGCATGAGGTATTTCCACTGCTTACAGATAACATTCTCCTGGAAAAGCCAAGATAACAAACTGAGGAAAAAGTACGAGTAAGTAGAAAATTTGACCATGTACCTCATTACAAAACCAATTTTGTACATATTCAAATACATAGGCAATAAAATACAGCACCATTACATATCTAAATTAAAGAAATAAAGAAAAATAATTAGAGAAAAATTCCAGAAATAACAACAGCCAAAAAGAAACATCTAAAATCCAATTAGTAAGAAATACATAAGACCTCCATTTTTAAAAAAAATCATTATAATGGAGATCCAAGATGGCACCATCTATAGAGCATTGTATATCTGAGTAGTAGGTGAATGAGATTGGTCATTGTGGAGTGAACGTGAGGGCCAGGCCCTTCCGCTGATATCCTGCCAGCCTTCCTGTAATTTATCAGACCATCATGGAATAAAGCTAAAATCAGGGACAAGGTAAGGCTGCTTCCTCTCTGCATATCTCTTCAACATAATACCCAAATATATGTGATAATGATAAACAGTAAAAAATTTTTACTTAAAGGAAACTGTTAGTCAAGTGAAAGGAAGCCTATAGAATGGAGTCTTACATCTGACTGAGGATCGGTGTCAACTATATAGATATATATATATACACATGCATATATATAACACATATATATGTATAAACTCGAAAAAGTAGAATAAAGAAATAACTCAATTAAAAATGGGCCATGGAATTAAACAGAGAGATCTTATCCACTGAGCCATCTCTCCACCCCCTACAGAGAGATCTCAAAAGAAGAAATGATGACAAGCAAGTACCTTAGTGAGTGTTCCACCTCCTTAGCCAGCAGGGAAATGTAGATTAAGATTCCAACTCATTCTGACAGGTGTGAGATGGAATCTCAGAGTTGTATTGAATTGCATTTAGGATGCTGAGCATTTCTTCGAGTATCTCTCAGTCACTAGGGATTCCTCCTTTGTGAATTCTCTGTTTAGCTCTGTTCCCCATGTTTTGATTGGATTATTTGGTTTCTTGGCATTTAATTTCTTGAGTTCTATGTCAATTTTGGATTTAGCCCTCTGTCGGATGTAGGGTTGGTGAAGATTTTTTCCTAATCTGTAGGCTGCTTTTTTGTTCAAATGACAGCATCTTTTGCTTTACAGAAGCTTTTCAGTTTCATGAGGTCCCATTTATTGATTGTTGGTCTTAGGTCCTGAGCTGTTAGTATTCTGTTCAGGAAGTTGTCACCTGTGCCGATGAATTTCAGGGTTTTGCCCACTTTCTCTTCTAATAGATTTAGTGTGTCAGGCCTTATGTTAAGGTCTTTGATCCATTTGGACTTAAGTTTTGTACAAGGTGATAAGTATGGGTTGAATTTCATTCTTTTACATGTTGACAACCAGTTGGACCAGCACCATTTGTTGAAGATGCTGTCCTTGTTCCATTGTATGGTTTTGGCTTCTTTGTCAAAAATTAAGTGACCATAGGTCTGTGGGTTCATTTCTGGGTTTTCAATTTGATTCCATTGATCCACTGGTCTGTTTCTATACCAGTACTATGCTGTTTTTATTGCTATTGCTCTGTAGTACAGCTTGAAATCTGGGATGGTGATACCTCAAGATTTTTTTTATTGTACAAGATTGATATAGCTATTCTGGGTTTTTTTGTTATTCCATATGAAGTTGAGAATTGCTTTTTCCAGGTCTATAAAGAATTGTGGTGGTATTTTGATAAGAATCTCACACCTGCCAGAATGGCTAAGATCAAAAGCTCAAATGACAGCACATGGTGGTGAGGTTGTGGAGAAAGGGGAACACTCCTTCACTGCTGGTGAGAGTGCAAACTTGTACAATCACTATGGAAATCAGTCTGGCGATATCTTAGAAAACTTGGAATAGCTCTGCCTCAAGACCCAGCCATACCACTTCTGGGTATACATCCAAATTATTCCTCACCAATTCACAAGGAAGTTCCTCATCTATGTTCATAGAAACCTTATTTGTAATAGCTAGAAACTGGAAAAAATCTAGATGTCTCTCAACCAAAGAATGGATTAAAAAACTGTGATACATCTACACAATGGAATACTACTCAGCCATCAGAAACAACGAAATCATGCAACTTGCAGCCAAATGGATGGAACTAGAGAAGCTCATCTTGAGTGAGCTAACCCAGACTCAGAAAGATGCACATGGCATCTATTCACTTATAATTGGATTTTAGCCATTTTAGTATAGGATAACCATCCTACAACCAATGCACCAAAAGGAACATGAACATAAACTTTGTTTCCTATCAGTGAGACACTTTGCCCTAGTGGTGCTGCCTTGTAGGCCCCCAGTGTATGAAGAGGCTCTTGGCCTTCATATGACTGCTGAACTGGGGCAGGGAATGTTATGTAGGGACACTCCACTCCAGAGGAGTGGGATGGAAGGGTTAGGGGGTAGAGGGTGGGAGGGATGGACTGGGAGGGATGGAAAGAGAACACTGTGATGGAGATGTAACCCAAAGTAATAAATAAATATTTAAAAAAAGATTCCAACTCATCCCAGCCAGAATGGCTATCATCAATAACACAAAGGAAAACAAATACTGGCATAGATGGTAATGCTTTACTATTGATGGGAGTGAAAATTTGCACAGCCACTTTCGAAAGCACTCAGAAAACTTAAAACAAAACAAGAAAAACTAAAAATAGAACTACCGTATGATCCAGCTATATCATTTCTGGGCATACCCAAAGGACTGTATAAAATACTTACTTTTATATTTGTATATCCATGTTTGTTGATGTTCTTCCACAATATCTAGGAAACAGAACCACCCTAAATGTCCTTCTACATATGAATGGATAACGGAAATGTGATACATATACATAGTAGAATTACATTCAGCTATAAAGACAAAATAAATGATGAAATTGCCGAGCAAGTGGATTCCATTTGAGTGAGGTAATCCTCACACATGAGGTGTCACTTCTGGATACTGGCTTTATAATCTCTAGTTATATATATTTAACTTGGAATACCTGTGGGAGACAACATCCTAGAGAGTGGCCAGTAATGAAGAGAGACCTCAAGGGAGTGGGAGTATCCAAGCATGGGTAAAAAGAAAGCAAAGAGGAGGATTCTTGGTAGTAGAAAGATTTAGGAAGGGAATGGAATAGGGTATGGGAGATAAGGAGGTCGGGAGGAGGATTGATCAAAGCTAACAGTATATGGAAATGTATGAAAATGCCATATGGAAACCTACTACCTCGTAATACAATTGAAAATATTTTTTTCAAATAGACTTAAAAGAGAGATACACTGTATGACCAGATGCTGTTTCTCCTAGAAGTCATGAGTTACTAAACAAAACAGGTATGAGACACCTCTGATGAGTTTTTGATCAGGAAAGCCTCAGAGCCCCTCAAAAAACACGGCAGGTTCTCACCATTCCTTTCAGTTATCCATCCAAACTAGATAATAAGCCCGTATTGCTAAGGATGCTAAGCACCTTGATTGCAAGATATGGAGAAATTAAGCAAGGGCTGGGTTGGAACTTGATTATGAGTAGCTAGCTTTCATGGTGTTGGAAGGTGCTATGAAGACTACATCTGTTTAAAAAAAAATGACATCAATGGTGTTACACAGTTGTGAACTCTACAAACTTCTTCAGCAACTCACCAGGCTAGATGAGTAGTATTTATGTATTCAATGAATGCTGAGAATAAATAACCATTGAATGTCTGATAATTCAGCTTTATACAAGACATTTATACACCCTTCTAAAGCTCAGAGGACATCATGCAAGAGGCAGAGGAAAGAATGAAAAAGTTGGAAGGTGGGACTTGAAAATTCTATCTTCTGGGCATGGCACAGGCTTTACATTCAGAAATTCAAAACAGCTCTGTTACAAACACTGGGCCTACACAAGCCTGGCCCTACCAATCAGTCATGGATGAGGAAGGAGCTCATGGAATCCTGTCCTTCTCTGCTGGCCCATGGGCTACTAATAGATTATAGAAGCTGGAAAGTCATTCCTGGTTTTCAGTTGTGTAACTACTGGAGAGTCGTCAAGTTTTCTAAACCCACCAACGTATGGATGACCCTTCTTCAACTCAGTGGGTGACAAAATAAAAGACCTATATGCAGGAAAAGAAGTTGTGGGAAAGTGAGGGTGGACAGGGTTGGGAGGGTGACAAAAGAGGGTAATAATGAGACTAATTAGAATCTCTAATAAGTTCACATGTATGAACTTATCAAAGAACAAATTTAGATAACTAAAAAGTCCATTTATAATCAATAAATGTTGTTGATCAATTTGAAAAATAATTAAAGATAAACCTCTGATCTTTATGTTAGATAACTTCAAAATCTTCCAATGTATATTCTTAAGTAGATTTTTAAAAACTATCCTTTCTTGGTTTTAACTACAATTAGGTAGAAAGAGATTTTAGTCTCTTTCATAACACATTTTTGATATTTTGTGACAGGATCTTACTCTGTAGCCTAGGCTGTTCTGTAACTCACTACATATCCCAGGCTGTCCCCAAATGGTGGAATCTGCCTATATCAGCCTATTAAGTGCTGACCTTACAGATATGTGCCACCAAGCCTGCTTTTATATAATTTTTAAAGCTTTTTGTATATTTCTTTGCTTCATAATGTGATTTTTTTAGTCAGTTTTCATAAATATTTTATATACATTTCAATAGATGGATGAGATTTTATGCATTTTCAGGACAAATAGTGACTTTTAAATTCATATTAATTTTGAAAGAAGTATCTGTTCTAAACATATTATTACTAATGTATTAAATTTAAGTGTGCCATTTCGTTTTGTGATTTTTTATCATCTTTTGTTAAAGGTGCTTTTCTTATTTCCTAACTTCCATTGCATATATATTTTCATTTTCATATTTTTCCTCTGTTTGTACAGATGTTATATGAAACATGTATTTCCTCCTCCCTAATAAGTTCAAATAGTGAGATGGGTGGTGATTTTCCATAATGTTACCAAGTTCAGCGTCTCTCAGTATCTCTAGTGGGTTGTGTCTAGGACCCTTTATAGTTACCAAAGTCTCACAAATTCAACTTTATTGTACAGGGTGGCATAGTGATTAAAAATAACCTATGCGATCCAATCATAAACTTTACCATTTATAGATTATCGAGTTTAATAGAATAAAAATGTTATACAAAGAATTTTTTGTATTGTTTATAAAATGGCAAGAGAAATGTCTGGTTATGTTCAGTAGGGACATTGGTTGTTTTCCATGACTTTGCACCCATGATTGGCTGGAATTATGGAAGTGGAATTCACAGACACAGAGAGCTGACTAAAGTTTGGGTCTTCTTCCTTCTTCTGGACCATGAATCCCTGCTGAGATCCAGGAGACCAGTCTGAGCACAAATTCTGCCTCACTCTTCCATATGTCTGTCCATGTCCTGCTAGATGGTAGGTACTTACTGTCAATCTTATCTAAGATCCCAGTATGCCCCTCTGCTTGGTCTTCTGTGCACTATGTTTTACTGCACCTCACTCAGGTAAAGAGATGTTAAACGCAACCACTTTATCCTACATATTTCAAACTCTTGTTTTTCGAGAGGTTATTTATTTTGAAATTTTCACCTTTTTGTTGTACTATAAATATTAAATAAGTGAGAAAATATGAAGTTTCTGTCTCTTTTTCCTTTTTTTGTTTGTTTTGGGGTTTTATTTTGTTTGTTTGTTTTTATGTCAAAATAGGGTTTCTCTGTGTAGCCCTGACTAACCTGGAAGTTACTCAGACAACCAGGCTGGCCTCAAACTCAGAGATCTGCATGCCTCCTCCTCCCTAGTGCTGGGATGAAAGAAAGGCGAGCAGCATCACCTCCTGCTAGAAGTTTCTCTTTCCTTTTGATATTGACATGGACTTTACTCCAGTACAGTAGTTATTACATTAAATAATAAAAGAAACAACCACATGAACCAAAACAATGTTTTTTTTATTACAGTTGAATTTGAATTAGGTCAAGCTCTGTAGTTTAGACCATCAAGCTACTAAACTTGGAGAAGTATCAAGAAGAATTCAAAGAAAGATTTGGGGATGGTTGTTCTAGGTCTTAACACATGAACTGAGACTATGGCACTTAGAAGGGATAGGTGTTCAAAAAAAAAAAAAAAAAGCTGAGGGTGCAAACTGGCTCATGAAGTGGTTTTAAAACACCAGCCAATTTTTTTAAGTGAGTTTATTTCAATAAAGATCAGTATTTTTAGCTTCCACTGAAGAAAGCAAATGAAGGTTTGGACAAAATTGGGTCTACACTTGTTGAGAGAAGGTCTAATATTGTTTCTGATACATTGAATTCAATGCTGAGATCTGGTTACCGCCCCTTCTGAGGCATTCTCTTGATTGGTTAATAAAAGTTGCTTATGGCCAATTAGCATAGGAGGTGGGACTTCCTCAGATCAGCAGGAATTCCGCACACACAGAGACTCTTTCCTCTTTCCACCTGGAGACACAGAAGGAGAAAGACATCTGGAGAAGTCTGGAAGGTACTCACAGGCACATGTTGGTTTGGGGTTAACTTAGAGTAGCTAATTGAGAGTCTGCTCAGCTAAGGGCTAAGCGTTAAAATATTAAAAGGTCTTGGTGTGTTTAATTATTGGGGAAAAGACTTCAGGGGTTTATAGGCCCTCAGTCCAAGCAGTCCCGGGCTGTTGGATTCCCAGACTCCCCTTGAGCCCAGGAGAATCTCCTGCCAAGCCGCTGGTAATTCTACCGGCCTAATATAACAACTTATATTAATTAACAGAGTTTAGGTTATAGGTGGTGTAGGCCACCCTTGGCCCTGGGGCTCTTTACTCCAGGATAAGTTAGGCAACCGGTGAAGGCACTCAGGCCAGGCCGCCTGCTCCTCTGCCAAGCCGCTGGCTACTCCATCAGCCACTCTGCCGGCCTAATATTACAGTTTATACTTACTAATAACTACATTAATTAATTAATTTGCAGTTTTCATACACTCCCCAAGGCTGGAGTGGAATGGTTTTGTCTGTCAAGAAACATGGCATCTCTGTATTCTGCCTCTGGCTGTCTTCTGTGAACTACAAGAATGGCTTCTGTGTGCTTGTGTGCTGCACCTGAAGGAAGTCTTGGATACTTCCACTCTCTGCAATATATCTAGAAAAGAATTTAATGCAGGTGTGTTATAATACAGCCTCCATCCTCCGTTTGTTTGTTTGTTTATGGTGCAACTCTGGTGGTAAAAAATGACATGTGGATAACACGACAACTTGAAAGGAGAGAAACCATTTTGAGGCTGTTGCAGAAACATGACAAAGTGCAAAACCAGGCTATAAAGGGAGGCCTGGAAGAGAAGAAAATGAGCTTCAGAATTTTTCGGAAGCCAGAAATCACTGAAAATAGCATAGCATAGCAAAATCTCACCTTTCATAAGCCAAAGGGAGGATGATCTTGAGTTAGTGAAGTCCAGCATTTTACTATATAGTGAATTCAGGGTCCGTTGGATATACACAGCAAGACTGTCTAGATATACACAGCAAGACTGTCTAAAACACCCCCATACACACACACACACACACACACACACACACACACACACACACACACACACA
>CAJQZJ010033539.1:1170081-1190084 GCA_907164525.1 Lophiomys imhausi | reverse complement strand
TTTTTTTTTTTAATTTAAGGTGCATCTTTACCCACCAACATCTCCCCCTTTTAGTACAATGAAGGGCTCTTTTTCTTATAACAGTAAATACAATACAAAACAATAAGAACAATTAGGCAACAATTATGAAAATTATACAGTATAATGTATTCCCAATGTCCTGTCTATATGTATTTGGCAACTAATAATAATATTCTTTTATCTATCTATCTCTATGAGTTTAAAGTTCTATGCCTAACTCAGTTTCCATCCTAACTTGCATTACCAACTTAAAAACCCATAAAATCCTTTTAATTTCTAAACAACTTAAAACTTAGCTGTGAGAATCAGTAGTCTTCAACATCAGAGACCTGAGAATGATAAATATATCTGAATAAACAGGAAGTACAGATCCAGCAGCTTCCAAAACTAAGAAATGACAGACTGGCTGCCTAGACAGTCCCCAGTTTCTCTCTATGACATCTGAGCATCTATATTCAGCAGAAAGGGCTGTTTCTTAATTATCCTTGTATCTTCAACTTCTAATTTGCCTCCTGAAAGAGACTCAATAAATAAATGTTGATTTGAGTTCAATTAGGCTATTGATTGTTAATTGTTTGTAAGAAGGCCATCCAAGCGGAAATGTCCAGATGTCATTTTGGAGCTCAAAAGAAAGTTTAAAATTATAAATATATTTGATGTTGTCAATATATTTGCTTTCTTGACTGATTCTCATGAGCTGTATTTTACTAAATCAAATACATTGACAACATATATTGATTAATGTTTATAATTTTATTATTATGGTTTCCACGTGCACTTAATGCATTGTAGTAATAAGTAAAGATTAATTTTTCTAATTCCTCTCTTCTCTTTTTCAGTGTATATAACCCCCAAAGGAAATTATTTTCACTCAAAGATAATTTGAATAGACTCTAAAATAATAAATTTAAATAGTTGCTTTCTCAAATGATGTAAAAGTACTCAAGTGAGTTTAAAATAAATATTCAACTCCAATTTGACTAGTTTAAAATAGCAATTAAGTTGAGAGACAGAATATTCAAAATTATGTATGAAATGTTCTAAACTGGATTTACTCTTTCAAAGGTAGTATCTACATAATTTTTAAAGTTAATTAGCTATTGTTAAATTGCTATGTTGTTAATTAGTCTAAATTTACTATGTTCAGACAAAGGAGAAACATGGTTACATGGTTTCTATTTTCTTTTTTTTTATCTTTTTTTTCCTTTATTTTTTATTTCTTCAAGTTACATCTCAATCGCAGTCCCCTCACTTTTCCCCTTCCAGTCCCACCCTCCCACCCTCAACCCCCCATCCTCTTCCCTTTTTTTTCTTTTAAGTTTAAGGTATATCTTATTTCCCCCTACACTTTCTCCTTTCAGTCCAACAAATGGCTCTTTCCCTTATAATAATAAATACAATACAGTACAACAGAGGTAATTAGGCCACAGTTATGAGGGTTATATGGCTTAACCTACATTCCCAATGACCAGTCCATATGTATTTGGTACCTGAATTTAACATTCTACTATCTAAACATCTCCATGAGTTTAAAGTTCTATATCTGACTCAACATTCATACTAATTGCAACACAATTTTAAAAGTATCTTCTTAGATGTATAACACTCTCTTGACTCCTAAACAACTCAAAATTTAATTATGAGACTTTATCTATCTGTTCTTCAATCACCTCAGAGACCTGAGAGGGATAAATATATCTGATTTTATAGGAAGTACAGGGTCTGCAGCTTCCCAAACTAAGAAATGACATACCAGTGGCTGCCTGGACAGTTCCCATTTTCTCTCCATACATTAGAGCATCACTCTTCAGCCGTTTGGCCCCTCTTCTCTGACTGACATTGATTGTAGAGCAGGGGTTATGAAGGACTTACCTACCCTGTCTTGGCAGAGCTAGGCTGTCGACTTACCTCCTTCCAGGTTTTGTCCTTTTTGGACAGCATTCTGTCTACAGTTGGGGCAAGGGGCTTTTCCTACCAAGAGATAGGCTTGTGACTAATTCAATCATCTCCCACTGGAGATTCTTCGATGCTCATCTTCTACTTGGAGGAGAATAGGGGGTGCTGTCAGGAGTTGATATGTCTTGATATAAAAAAAATCTAAAGTTACGAAAATATCTTTGAATGCCATATTCTGCAGATCTCTTGAGGTTTTTGAAGAGGCCCTATCTATCTCTTATATTAGGGTAAGCAGATGTTGCTTGTCTCTTAGCAGGTTTATTTCTGATTAGGTTAGCAAGTAACTATAATAGGCTGTCATAGTACCTAACAGAATGACTGGCTTGCATAACCATTAGTTTGCATTTCTTAATTATCCTAAACAGTTCATGACAGTTAGTAGTAAAAGGCCGAAACATCACATTTCATTTCTTTTTTCTTTACCTCCTAACCCTTTCATCCCATTTCTCTGGGGTGGGGTGTCCTTATATAACAGTCCCTCATCTCAGTTGAGAGGTCGTATGAGGGCCAAGAGCCTCTTCATTCATTGGGGATCTATGAAGCAGTACCATCAGTGAAAAGTGTCTCGTTGCCTGGGAGAGAGAACTACTAAACAAACAAATCAATAAGCATACAATAGATAAAAAAGACTAAAAAATAGAAAAAATATAACTAATATATAAAAAATAAAAATTAAAAATAAGAAATCTATGTCCAAGTTCCCTTTGGTGTGTTAGTTGTAGTATTGATACCTTCTACAATATAGCTAAAATCCTACTATAAGTGAATAGATGCCATATGTGTCCTTCTCAAGAATGCCACATACTTCTTGTCTTGGACTTCATTATTTTTCCTTCAGGAAGCACTTAAGTAAGTGCTTTTAAATGGAAGTGAGGAAACACAGTTTTCTTCACAGTTTCCTGCAGTCATCTTCTTTCACAGTTATCCGTGGTACTTTATAATTCAACCCTTGAAAGGCCTCAAGGGATCTTAACCTGCCATGTTCCCTGCCTGGAGACACAGGAGTTGTTGCCTTGGTGACCATGCTTGAGGAAGGGAACATTAGCCAGTCAAGTACCAAAACACTTATGACGAAGGCGTGCAGTTTGCAAAGGAGGATTTCTTTCTGTTTCCTAATTGGTGTGTTTCCTTTCTGTCAATTTGCACTGGAAAAAAAGAAAAACCAGGAGTGTATAAATTGCCAGACACTGTTGTCACCCAGCTGCAAAGTCAACACAAAAGTCTAACCTCTAACCATCAGACGGTTTTGAGGCAAATCTCAGTGATTTTTCCACTTCACTTATAAATATGTCAGTATATATTTCACAAAAACAATTATTTAAAAAAACATAGCATAAGCAGCACTCCCTTCAAGCTTCCCCCAAGAATGACTAATCTTCTCCCTTCTCATTAACTATCCAGGAAGAGTTCAAACCTTATTATGGCCAAATGCATTCTGCCTTTCTGGTTGTCTTTACCAGTGGGTTGCTTTGAATACGGAGTCGAACAAAATGCATACACTACATTTAATATAGCCTTTTAATTCAAATATTTCCTCCTCTCTTATTTTTCAACTGGCACCTTATTAAGGAAACCAGGTCAGTTTTTCCTTCAGGTTCAGTATATTTTGACTTTGCTGTTGTTTCTACCACATCCTTCAAGGGGTCCCTGCAAATGGGTACTTAGACCAAGAAGCTCTTCTTAACTAAGGCTCAAATCTGGGTACAGTACTTTGTAGAGGTACATAACATCTAATTATCTCTATTTTGGAAATATTAAGAACCACTGAATCGATCAATTCCTTCATATGAAGCATAAAGGCATTGAAAAATATCATTTTATACTCATAAATGTTAACATGCACTGTGCTTCAATCTTTCATTAATGTTCAAATTTTCTCCTGTTTGGCCAGTAGGAACTTTTTCAAGTTGGCTCCTGAGTCTTTATGATACGACCCCTGCAGACTGTTGAGTTACTTATTCTTTTATTTAATATATGTTCCATTTCTAATCAGGAACCGGATATGTCACCATGTACAAAGGCACAACCATAACTGCAATGTATATAAATAACTACAGCCTATCAATTGGCCATAATTTGACTTTTAATGTCATAAAATGAGAAGTGTCAGCCACAATTACTGTCTGAGTTTTTTCAATGTATTCTTCTGATAGTGAGCCATTTATGCCGGCTACTCCCTTTACCTGGAACATTCTCTCCTTTACATTCTTATCTATCTACCCCACACTCGTCTTTCATACTTCAGCTCAAATTTCTCCATACAGGAAGACTTTTTCAATTTCCTGACATAACCAGTTTCTGCTGTTTTACAAACTTGGACCTTTACAATGCTTCACACATGCCAACATAGAGATTTGATTAATACTTTCTTTTCATGATAGACAGTAGCATCCATGAGAACAGAAGGCAACCTTAGACTTTTCTAATCACTGTGTCCTGTTCTCCAAGTGCCAGACATAGACAAGTCCCTCATAGTGGGCTGATGAGTGTGCCCCAACATACACGCGTGCTCAGAGTTGAATGACAATGTTTTGATAAGAAATAAAAAAGACACTCAGCTATAGATTATAAGACAAGGTAGAGACTGGAATTGAATAGTTCTAAGCAGGGGACTGATGATAGTTACAAAGTGCTCCTGGGTATCAGAAGTGGAAAAGGGCAAGGAAGGATTTTTCTCCAGAGCCTCTGAGAGAGCAAGGCCTTGCTTTGGTGTCACATTGATTTTGAACATCTATCCTCCAAAGCTGTGCAAATAAACAAATGCCTGTGGTTTAAGCCATCAGATCCTAGAAAACTAACATAATGGCTATTCTATTGTAACATGGATTAGGAAGTGACTGTTTAAAGAATCAGTGTGTTGTGGTAGTCAGGTACAAATAATGTCTCCCATACACACTGAGAGTGTCCTCCACTTACTGTTCTTTCCATGTCCCTCAAAACTAACAGCATTCACCTTTTTAGTGGAGGCCACTGAAGAGGATCTGCACGCACAGCATGGGATAGCAATTCCTGCTCAGGAATCCCTGGGGTAGATGTGGAGGCTCTTTGTGAAAGTACTTAGAAAGTGGTATTGAATGAATGAGGATAAAGACAGCCTGGTGAAAAGAAACCACGGGAAAGCCTGGTGACTTGGAGATGCGACCAGTCTTACAGCCCAAGAAATGTGTGTCATAGTAACAACACCCAACCAACAGATTTTAGTCACTTCTATGATCCTGCTGTGATACTTTCATTCTCTCTACAACTCTGCTTTCCTAAGTTCTCAGTCACAGAGCCAATGTTCCTGTCCTTAGATCCTTTGTCCTTTTCATAGAACTACTTCTCACTCATTGTGCCACTACACAACCCATTCCTGATCCTCATGATTTGTTAAAAAAAAAATACCTGAAACTACTCTATTTGAATGTCTAGTAAATAACTTTAATCAACAGAGGAGTTAGTTTTGGGATTGCATTAATTTCCAACAACTAAAAACAAAAAGAGAAAGAGTGTTTCTACAGAGCAACAAAATGTAGACTAAGTATCATTTAACATAGATACTAAGAGTGAAAGACATAAAGGTTGCTTGGTTTTTAATCATTGCTATGCAAAATAAGTTCCAAATGGTGAGTTTTATGGTTCCTTTATTTCAGAGACATTCTTATGTCTAATCATCCCCCTTTTGTCTCATCGATGCATTGATTAAGAGATTAGTAATACATGACAGAAGTGCTGATCAACTTGAAGTCATATGACTGGAACCTGAGCCATGACTCTGTCACTTCTAAAGAGTGTACAGTCAGACAGGTCATTTTAGCATGCTTGGATGAGAAAAGTACATAGGCATCTAAGTTCATTGCCTGGTACATAGTTCATATTTGGTAAGAATGAGACTATAATTAGGTCCAGAGGACAAAATGAAGACCCAAGGGCTACAAGAGAAATGCTAACACTTTCTGCTTCTTCAGTTAAGCCAATTAGGGTTCCTTCAGTCTCTTCCTCTAAAGAGGAAGAATGTTTCCTAGTGCCAAGAATATTTGCAGACATTAAAACATATGATTTGTAAAGCGAACTTATCACAAGGCTTGGCACATTTTAAGTATCTAATTAATCTTTTAATACTTCAGAGGAATACTTTTATAATTGCAAACATTCCACATACTTTGCATGTTTGAAATACTGTGTGACTGATTAGAAATCATCACAAGTTGGAATTTGGACTTTAAAATGATAACAATGCTAGCAATTCAAAATGTAAATAAAATGTGTTATTACTGGCAAGTAATATGTAGGGGACCCATATGATTCATTTCAGGCTCTCTCTCTCTAATAGTATTATCAAAACTTACTGTGTAGAACAAGCCAACATAGGCAAAGCACATTCTGAGTTCTTTCTTCTTCTTTTACTCTGAGACATTGGAAATGATCTTTTCTGATTTTTTCCCATTTCTTAATACTCAGTAGTCAGTCAATTCCCCAGGAAGAAAACATATTATCATATATGAACATCAAAGTGAAAGAGAGGCTATCCGGAGCATCTCAGAAGACAACATGGATGCACAAATGCTCTAGAGCCAGAAATGCCAACTACAGAAAAGACGAGGTCCTGGGAACAGATGCCATGGCACTAAATTGTCACTCTCTTAGATAAAGCTGGCCTTCCCACAGTGGCAGAGCAGACCAGAGGTTTGCGTAGATAAATCTACCTTGTTTCAAAAACCACATGTATTCTCGTGTCTGTGTAATCATGAGGAAAAAGGTTAAAACGTTACAAAGTTTTTAGGCTATATTTTATTCCTCTTAAATTCTATAAATGGCCCAGGTTTTTGATAGCTGAACAAAAAGAATATAATACTACCATAGAAAACTTTCCTCATCAAAATGGTTTCCTATCTATTCTAGTGCAATGATTTGTCTAAAGATGACACATTGCGGTGACAAAGGTTTTAAATAGCCCATTTTTAGTCCTTGCTTACATATAAAAATAATGTAAAATATGCATTGGATTGGCAAGTCTGACTTTTGGCAGCCACAGTCATAGCATCAAAAAGTATAATTATCAAATCACCCAAGACTATTTTGCCATGTACTGTGGCAGGTAAATAATGGATGATTTATAGAGGGAATTATTTTAGCAACTGGTTATGCAAATGTAGACATTTGCTGAAGTGAAGGTTAATGCTCACAGAAAGAAGGGCTAATATGCCCAAGAACACTGTTTTTCATTTTTAGCCCAAAAGATATACTTCTCTTCTGAGTGTCCTAGAATATTGTTGTTCTTTATTCCGAAAATATTTATAAGATTTCACAGGAAATACATATTTTAAGAAATCACAACAGAAAAATACATTAACACATAAAATATTAACATGCCTCCATTCCTTCTCAATTCTGCTTGTTCTACATCCTTTGTGTTTTGTGTTCTTGCTTCACATATGTGGGGACAGATGCAAATAAGAAAACAGGAGTTCTTCAATGTTATGATACAAAGACAGGGATGTAACTTACTAGCATAGTGTGATGAGCCTGCTAGAAGTCCTATGTCTCCTGTTCCAAAAGAAAAAGAAAAAAGGAAGAAAGAAAATTCCAATACTATGATTTTTGTAACACCTACAGGAAGGTTTTCTGAAGTCTTCGGAATCAGTGCCAGTGCACCCTAACTTCACTTGGAGTCAATCTGAGTTGGTTACACGATGCTAGTTTTTCGAACATGAATTGTAGCTATGTCTAGCTGAATTGTCCAGCTTAGCATTACACAGTTATAGCTACTGAAGCCAAAAACGGCATCAACAGGCAAACTTTAAAATTAGTTAGAAGTTCAATTTGAATATTTACCTCAAATTTTAGTGAGACTCTGAGACCTTATCCAATGTGGAAGAATCCATATCAGTTCACAGGAAGGCTGCTGAGGGGCTTCCTTGTCTGAGTGAGAAGAGTCCTTCCCCTCAGTGAAGGAGACCCCTCTGAGGATGGGCATTCATATTCCTGTGATTTTAACACTGCTTTAAGCCCTAATTGACACCAGGAAATCCAAGGAAGTGTGATACTGAAAATAACAGGATCTGGGGAGTGTGGAAATTAGCTAACCTTTCCCACACAAAACTCATTATAACAGAATAGTAGCCTGAGCGTGTGGTATGATTTGGGGTTAAATGTGAAACCCTGACACACAGCTGAATCATGAAGCCAACAAGGGAATCCATTTAACCTTCTATGACATAGGGACATGGAAAGAATACTTCTGACAATAAGTCTAACAAGACAGACCCCAAAACAAAATCACAGGGATGAGTTCCATTTAGATTAATGACCCAGCTCATGCAGTTATGAATATCCTGTGAGACAATATATGAGTACCGAGCATGTTCCCTGCTTTTACTGAAACGCTCACAAGAGGATGCAACTGGACTGAATCTCCATTCTAACCCTAAGTAAAAGGCATCATAGGCCAGTCTCTTCATGGAGGCCTGGGCTTCTTTGTCAATCATCACAAAAATCGTTGAAAATTGGGGACATCTTTTTCCATAACATTAGAAAATTTAGAATTGGCCTCCAAAGATGGAAGAAAGGTAGATTTGCATCAATGTGCTCTATATTAACAAATCAAGTCCTTACTGACAGTGGTAAAGAGCACAGATTGGAGTCAGCCAATTTGAATACAAATTCCACTTCTCCCACTGTGTATCTGTGGACAGGTTGCTGATGCCATATGTGCCCCAGGCTCCTCACTTTTGAATAGCTTCAACTTCATAGGGTAGCCACAGGAATAAATAAATATATTAATGCACATTCTTCAGGAAATGCCTCCCACCTTGGTATGCTATATGCTTGCCAATAATTTTATAACAGGGATGAGGATACTACTCATCCTCCCGACCCCCACTCCAAACACCAGTATTGGAAGCACTGCAGCTCAGAAATATGCCCCTGGGTGCATCTCAGAGAACCTCCTGATCAGTCAAGAAGGTTTCTTTGTCCTTTTACCTTGTATCTAGATGCTGAGGATGGCTTCTGCATGAATTACTAAATGACAGGTTTTAGTTTTTCTCCAAGAAGCCTGATGCCAAAGCTGTTGCTAGGAACCACTAATTTGCAAAGGGCATGGTTGACTCTTTTCTTGCTGTTGTGGAAATCATATAGAAATGATTGCCACATTGGTACCATCTTCAAGAAAATAGCTTTTTTCTAAATTATCGGGCAAACTATGTTTACTGGTGGTTCTGGCTGATCCAAATGGGGTTTTCTGGGTAACAAATAAGTCTATTCACAAAAAATTAAGACAAAATAAGCCTATTCTCTCTGAAAGCCAATAAATAATGCTTTTAATTTGTTGTGATTACTGGATTTGGCAGACAAATAATTATGCTGTGAAACTGACACTACAAAACATTATTATTATGATGAAAACAAGAACAAACCAATAACCAGGCTGCATAGAGGGGATAATGTGTGCCACAAAGTCCCCTTTGCCTTGAAGTGAAAAACAAGGGCTCTGTCACTGGCTTAGTGTAAGTGAGTGCAGTTCTCCCACGGATGGCCATTGTGGTGGGTTAAATGATTCTGTCTCCACAAATGCAGCAACTCTTTCACTAGATGGATTTCATAAGTCATGTAAAAACTGTCTGTAACATCTCCTTAGTGGACTGTGACAGTGGAGGTGACAGTGACCTCAAAGTATGCAGTGACTTATTTATCATGTGAACAAGATGGCCACTAATGTTTCCATCAGCCCCTTGCTGACACTGCAAAACATCAGAGCAGGAAATGGTCATTCTCTTCTAAATGTTAGAATTCTTTCTTTTTAAAAAAATGTTTCATTAATTTGTTTTTTTCAAGTTACATCTCAATCAAAGTCCTCTCCCTCCTCCCTTTCATGTCGTGTAGTGTCTGTGGAGACCCTAGACAATAAAATTATTATTATTTTTAATATTCCATCACTGCTACCGTTATGAACTGAAATGTTAATATATCTGTTTTACAATGGACTTAGATGACCCCTGTGAAAGAGCCATTTGACCCCCAAAAGGGTGGCAAACCACAGGTTGAAACCACTGTGTAAGGAGAGTTTAAAGGAAGCACTGAAGGTCTGAAAGAGAAGACAAGAGAGAGGCCAAAATAAAGAATGGAAGAAGGAGAAGCTCGGGCAGCAAGTGGTCCTACCCATCTTGGTCTGTGAGCTGTTGCACTTTCCACTATCTTCCTTTCCACAGCCTCAAATTCCTCAGTAATAAAACACAATGAGAATATATATATATTATTCTTGTTAGTATCCAATGAACTATGTAAGCACCTAACACAACTGTATAAATATAATGAATAACGGTATTAAAAATATCTCATAAAATAAATCTTCTTGGCCTTCCTGTGAAACAGAAATCCCCAAGGGAGTTGAAGTCAAGCTGATGTTACCCATGGAAAGTTGAATGACCATCACAGGTCTGAGGACCTCTCCCAGTAGCTTGTATCAAGCTGACCTAAAACTATCCAGAACACATGACCAGCACAGGAACCTAGACCACACAGAGTGTCTAAACAGGGGGAAATGTCCTCAGATGGAATTCAGTCAAATGAGCCCAAACCCCACCACCCTGTCTTCACCTCTTACCCCACAATTAAACGGCACTATGGTCTTCCCCTTGTTGCCCAAGTTATTTCAAGGAGAGGAAGCGATAACAGCTAATGCTATCTGTGGAGACTTCAGGGAGGTTTACACAAGTGCTCTGCTTCTCACTTTAAGAAGGAAGAACTAAGTAGAGACACTCACTCCAGAGGAGTGCGATGGAAGGGTTAGGGGGTAGAGGGTGGGAAGGCGGAACTGGGAGGGGTGGAAAGAGGACACTATGATGGAGATGTAACCTGGAGCAATAAATAAAAGAAGAAGAAGGAGGAGAAGGAGAAAAAGAAGAAGAAGGAGGAGGAGGAGGAGAAGAGGAGGAGGAGGAGGAGGAGAAGAGGAGGAGGAGGAGGAGGAGGAGGAGGAGGAGGAGGAGGAGGAGGAAGAACTAGGGCAAAGTCACAGTCAAATCAAAACAAAACCAAACTCTAAAAGTGTAAATAACTCAACACCCAATGTCTGATATTTACTCACAATCTTCTGGGATCCTTCAAGAGTCTCTTCTCTGGCTCTGCCCTGTGTAGCACATGCAGCTTGTCTTCTAGTCTCCAGCTGGCTCCACGCCATAGCTGTTGCTGTTCCTGGTGGTCATCCCATGGTATTGGCATCTCCAAGATGCTTGAATCTTCTGCTGCAACTAGGCTGCACTTTCTCCAATTGGTTCTCCTATGCTTTCCTCATGGTGCCACGTCTCAACTTCTCTGTATTACCCCTTTAATCCTGGGCCTTCAAATGCCAATGAGGCTGCTCCTTCACCAATGGCCTCTCCTTGTACTAGTGTGTCATAGTTAAGCTTTCTATTGTTGCATTGAAACCATAAATTATGAGCAAAAAGCAAGATGGGGAGGGATGGGTTTATTTGACTTACACTCCCATACCACTGTTTATCATTGAAGGAAGTCAAGACAGGAATTCAAACAGGGCAGAAACCTGGATGTAGGAGCTAATGCAGAGCCTATGGAGAGGTGCTGCTTTCTAGCTTGCTCCTCATGGCTTGCTTAGTCTCCTTTCTTATAGAACCTAATACCATCAGCCCAGTGATGGCTCCACCCGTAATGATCTGGGCCCTCCCTCATCAATCACTAATAAAATAAATACCCTACAGGCTTGCCTACAACCTTATCTTATGAAGGCATTTTTACTGAGTTTCTCTCTCTCTCTCAGATGACTTCAGGTCTGTCAAGTTGACATAAAACGAGCCAGCACAAACGGCCAGATGATCTGGACCACAGAGGGTATCTAAGTAGAGGGAGAGGTCTTCACATGGAATTCAGCCAAATGTCTTCAACTCCCACCCCACAACTAACCAGCACTATAGTCTTCCCCATTACCCAAGGCATTGCGAGAAGAAAGTGATAACAGCTAATGCTATCTGTGGAGGTTTCAGGGACATTTACACAAGTGTTCTTCTTGTTGCAAACTTCCTGACATCTCTGAAACCATCCGCATGACAATTGCACATCCCTTTCATAATTGCTTACATGCAGAGAATCTTCATAGCTAGAGCAGATCTGTGCCTACAATGTGAGGACTTAAGGTGGTAAGGAGAATATTCTCTATTTCATTTACCGATTGTTACTGTGGCAACATCCACACCTAACCACAGAATCTGAGGCAGAGAATGAACAGTCCACTAAGAGTATGTAGGGGGAAAAAAGCAATTATGTGTACTCTGGGTTCAAAAAAGAAAAAGATTAAGAATCCATGAAACAGGGGATGGAGAAGCAGAACCCTAACTCAGTCTCTGCTCATCTCCTGTGCTCCCTAATAAGCAGAAGGTAAGCTCAGCCCTGCCTCTGGCAGGGAACAAAGAGTGAAAGGAAGGGTCTTCTCTCCTTTACTTTCTATCATGCTTAACTTAAGGTCCATGGGAAAGTGAACTGTGCAGGAAACAGCACAGAGATTCTATTCATCTCTTAAATCAGGCTTAATGACTCCACTACCAGAATATCCTGGCAATACACCTGAAGCTGAGAGGATGGTAACTGCATCTTTTTCTTTTTGGTCTTTTGAGACAGGGTTTCTCCGTGTCTTAATTCACCACCAAAGACATCACTTTCTTCAGTCTTCACCTCCCCTAATAAATACCTAGGATTATCTGAAAAAAGGGGAAAAAAACCCACATAGTTTACAAAATACCACTTTCTCCATCAATTCTAATGAAAAATAAGCTCTCATCAAGAAAGTGCCTTAAACATACCTATAATGTGCTAGGCTCCTCCACTTCCATTATGCCTTTCCTGACAAAATAGACCCGTATCCCTATCGCATCAGGAGTCATAACTTACACCAGATAATGTAGTTGTATCATTCATTACATTGCTTAAGAGCATGGAGTTTGAACAGTTTTAAGAAGGAAACACAAGTGGATTGGACTTCATCAAAAGGAGAAACCTTTAAGGACATTAACAGAATGAAAAAAAACAACCCAAAAGATCTCATATGTGATAAACTTGTATATGATAGGAAAAATGTATATGTGATATACAATTGACATCCAGAATATATAAATGATTTCTTCAAGTTTCTTCAACAACAGTGGGGGAAAAAACAACACTGTAAAAATGAGCAAGGAACATGAATAAATGTTTCACCAAGGAAGCACATGTCAGTCATTGTGCGCAACATCACTAGCCACCACTGCGATGCCATTAGGATGACGCTAACAGAGGAAAAGTTTGGTGAAGTTTATTCACTGGAAACACACTGTACTTTAGTGGGTATAACTGTGGAATGGTGCATCCACTATGGAAGATTGCATGGTAGTTACTCAAAAAACTAAATTAGAACTATATAGTAGAGCAGAACCATTTGTAGGTCTTTACCTAAAAGAAGTGAAAATAAGGACTCAAGTAGTTCTGTGAATACCCACTTTCATAACAGCATCATTAATAACAGCTAAATGATACATGCAACCCAAAGGTCCATTAGAATATGAATGGATAAATACTATATGTGTGTGTGGGTGGGTGGTATTTACACACACATATATTATATATTATATATATATATATGTATATATAATATATAAAATATTTTTTTAAGAAGGATCTTATGTTGTACCAAGAACTCTTGGTAATCCTTTCTTGCCTCTCATATGCTGGGATTCTAGGTGTAACCAACCAATGGGTCTCATGTAGTTGAATATTCTTTAGTTATTAAAAAAAAAAGATAGGCAGGAGAAATGGCTCATTGGTTATGAGCACTGGCTGCTCTTCCAAAGGATCCAGGTTCAAATCTTAGCACCCACATGGAAGTTCATAGCTGCCTGTAATTGCCAGGAATGTTGATAGATACCTTTAATCACACCACTCAAGAAGCAGAGGCAGGTGGATCTCTATGAGTTCAAGGCCAGCCTGGTCTACAGAGTGAGTTCCAGGATAACCAGGATTACATAGAGAAATCCTGTCTCAAAAAACCAAAAAAAAAAAAAAGATTAAATTCCTGATATATTCTACAATATGCATGAATTCTGAAACATTACATTAACTGACGTAAACCAACCCCACAAAGGCAAATCTATATGATTTCACTTAAATGAGCTATCCAATGATGTCAACCTTATAGAGACAGGAAGCATATTGATGGTTTAGAGGGATGATGGGAAGGCAGCAATGGAGAAATATTAAGTAATAGGCAAAGCTTCTATTTGGAAAGATAAAAAGACTTCTAGAGATACATGTTGGTATCGCTTCTTCCACAGTATAGATACACTCAATGCCCCTGAGCCACATGCCTGAGAAAAAGGTTAAGATGGAAAGGTTTCAGGTGCACATATTTTGGGCCATTAAAAATATTAGATTTTGCCACGCATCCTGGTACATGCCTTCAATCCCAACACTTGAGAGGAAGAAGTAGTCATGTCTTTGGGAGTTTGAGGCCCGCCTGGTCTATAGATTGAGTTCTAGGACAGACTCTGGCTCAAAAAAATGTGTGTGTGTGTGTGTGCGTGGGTGTGTGTGTGTTTGTTTGTATGTGAATCTGTATGTATGCGTATGTGTGTTTGTATGTGAATGTGTATGTGTGTGTTTGTGAATGTGTATGTATGTGTGTGTATGTTTGTATGTGAATGTGTATGTATGTGTATGTTTGTATGTGAATGTGTATGTATGTGTGTGTATGTTTGTATGTGAATGTGTATGTATGTGTATGTTTGTATGTGAATGTGTATGTGTGTGTTTGTGAATGTGTATGTATGTGTGTATGTTTGTATGTGAATGTGTATGTATGTGTATGTTTGTATGTGAATGTGTATGTATGTGTGTGTGTTTATATGTGAATGTGTATGTGTGTGTTTGTATGTGAATGTGTATGTATGTATGTATGTGTATGTTTGTATGTGAATGTGTATGTATGTGTGTGTGTTTGTATGTGAATGTGTATGTATGTGTGTGTATTTTTGTATGTGAATGTGTATGTATGTGTGTGTTTGTATGTAAATGTGTATGTATGTGTATGTTTGTATGTGAATGTGTATGTATGTGTGTGTGTTTGTATGTGAATGTATGTATGTGTGTGTGTTTGTATGTGAATGTGTATGTGTATATATACAGCTCTAGCATCAAGGCTAGCACCATGACCATCCCAAACATTATCTGTGTGATGCCTGTAACACAGTAAGTTAGCTTTTTCTTTTCCCATTTGCTTATGTGCAAATGTGATAATCTGTGTGCTTAAATCATAAGGTGGTGAATGTTCTGTGAGACCACCAAAGGAAAATCCCAGAACATAATGAATGTATAAAATATAGCTGTAATTATTGATATAATTTGCTTTGCTAGAGATGATAAGCACACTTTGATGTCATGGGAAACAATGCCTCTTTCTTCCTGCATCCCACATAGAACACTCTCCATTTATTACTAAGAAATTACTGATTTAAGTATTCATGCACAATCAGTACTTGTTCTTTCAACACTAAATATAAACCAGTATTGATGCCTTCATACTCCTGAAAAGGGCTCCTTGAGACAAAGACATACATTTATACAGAACTGGCAAAGTACTTATCTTAACAAGAGTATAACTCCCCAAATCCCCTGCCTGCTGGGTCCCCCAGGACAAGCCTACTAGAGGTCAGCTGCACCTTGTCTCCTATGTGTTTCATTTCTCAGCCCAAAGGTACCCCTTCTCCCCAAACCCCTGCCTGTCTGCCTAGTCCCCCTAAGGTACATCCAACAATGGTAAAATTCACCCTCTCCCCTGTACTCTATTTTCAGGTCCACACCTAAGCCTGCACCAAGGAATAATCATGTGGCAAAAGCCAGCATAAGACCACAACCAACAAGAGCCAGGACAGTATGGCACCACCAGAGCCCAACTACCATACTACAGCAAGCCCTGAATATCCTAGCACAGCTGAAGCACAAGAAAATGACCTTAAGTCCAATCTTATGAAGATGGTAGAGGCCTTTAAATAGGAAATTAATAAATCCCTTACAGAAATACAGGACATATAATCAAACAGGTGAAGGAAATGAATAAAACAGTTCAAGGCCTGAAAACAAAATAGAAGCAATCAAACGGAGGGACTTGTGGAAATGGAACACCTAGGTAAGGGAACAGAAAGTACAGATGCAAACATCATCAACAGAATACAAGAGATGGGAGAGAGAATCTCAGGTGCAGAAGACATGATAGAAGCAATTGATACATTAATCAAAGACAATGTTAAATATAAAAAGTTTCTGTCACAAAACATTCAGGAAATTTGGAACACTATGAAAAGATCAAATCTAATAATTGAATAGAAGAAGGAGACGATTCCCATCTCAATGGCAAAATCATAGAAGAAGATTTCCCTAACCTAAAGAAAGAGATGTCTATGAGCATAGAAGAAGCTTACAATAACACCAAGTAAGTTGGACCAAAAAAACAAAAACAAAAACAAAAAAACCCAAAAAGACAAAATCCTCCTCCCACATAATAATCAAAACACTAAATTTACAAAACAAATAAAGAACATTAAAAGCCACAAGGGAAAAGGGGTAAGTAACATACAAATGCAGAACTATGACAATTACACCGGATTTCTCAACAGAGAATTTAAAAGCCAGAAGGGTTGGGCAGATGTCTTGCAGTCTCTAAGAGACCCTAGATGCCAGACCAGACTATTACAATAGCAAAACGTTCAATCACCATAGATGGAGAAAAAGAAGAAATACCATGACAAAACCATATTTAAGCAATATCTATCCACAAATCCAACCCTACAGAAGGAAAACTCCAACCCAAGGAGGGTAACTGCACCCAAGAAACACAGGAAATAAGAAATTCCACACCAGCAAAACTAAAAGAAGGGACACACACACACACATACACACACACACACACACACACACACACACACAGACTCACACACTAGCAGTACCAACATCAAAATAACAGGAATTAACCATTGTTGGTAATTGATATCTCAATGGACTAATGGGCTAATATCTAATAGACTCAATTCTCCAATTAAAAAAAAAAAGACACAGGTTCACAGAATGGTTGTGAAAACAGGATCCATCATTATGCTATACACAATAAAGAGACCTCAGCACCAAAGATAGCTATTATCTCAGAGTAAAGGGCTGGATAAAGGTATTCCAAGCAAATGGACCCAAGAAGCAAGCTAGAATATCCATTCTAGATCTAATAAAATAGACTTTCAATTAATTAAATTTATTTACTTATTTATTTAATCAATTATTAAATTAATTAAAATTAATGAAAAGAGGCAGGGAAGGATGTTTCATACTTACAAAAGGAAAAATCCATAAAGATGACATTTCAATTATGAATATCTATGCCCCAAATGCAAGGGCACCCACATTCATAAAAGAAACATTACTAAAGTTCAAATCACACATTGAACCCAACTATTAATGGGAGACTTCAACACCCAACTCTCACCAAATGGACAGGTCCCCCAGACAGAAACTAAACAGAAATAATGATACTAACCAACATTATGAATCAAATAGACCTAACAGATATCTACAGAACCCTTCACCAAAACACACAAAAAAATGTACCTCACAGAACATTTTTCAAATTTGTGCATATATACTCAGCCACAAAGGAAGTCTCAACAGATACAATATTAAATAGCCCCCTGTATCTTATCAGATCACCATGGATAAAAGTTGGTCTTCAACAAGAACAGAAAACAACGAAAGTCTAAACCTGATGAAAGCTGAACAATTCTCTACTAAATGACCACTTGGTCAAGGAAGAAAGAAATTAAAGACTTTCTAGAATTCAATGGAAATGAAGGCACAACATACTCAAACTTGAGGGACACAATGAAAGCAAGGCTAAGTAGAAAATTCATGGCACTAAGTGCCTTCATAAGGAAATTGGATAGTTCTCATAATAGCAACTATATAGCATACCTGAAAGTTCTAGAACAAAAAGAAACAAACACACCCCAGAGGAGTAGACAGCAGAAAATAATCAAACTTAGGGATGAAAACAGTAAGAAACAAAGAAAATAATATAAAGAGTCAATGAAACCAAGAGTTGGTTCTTAAGAAAATCAACAAGATAGGAAAATCCTTACCCAAACTAACTAAAACACACACACAGAGAATATCTAAATAAACAAAATAAGAAATGAAAAGGAGGGACATAACAACAGACATTATGGAAATCTAAAGAATCATTAGGTCTTACTTCAAAAACCTGTACTCTACCAAATTAGAGAATCTAAATGAAATGGACAGTTTTCTTAATAGATTCTACTTCCCAAAGTTAAATCAAGAACAGATAAACAATCTAAATAGTCCTACAACTCCTAAGGAAATAGAAACAGTCATTAAAAGTCTTCCAACCAAAATGATGCCCAGGGCTAGATGATTTCAACACAGAATTTTACCAGTCTTTCAAAGAAGACCTAATACCAATATTCCTCAAACTATTCCACAAAATAAAAACAGAAAGAAGAATGTCAAACTCATTCTATGTAGCCATAATCACCCTGATACCTAAGCCACACCACGACTAAACAATGAAGGAGAATCTCATTCCAATTTCTCTTATGGGCACTAAAGCAAAAAAAAAAAAAAAAAAAAAAAAAAACTCAATAAAATACTTGAAAGCCGAATCCAAGAACACATCAAAACATCATCCATCATGATCAAGTAGGTTTCATCCCAGGGATGCAGGGATGGTTCAACATATGAAAATTCATCAACGTAATCCACCACATAAACAAACTGAAAGAAAAAAAACCCACAAAGTTGTCTCATTAGATGCTGAAAAAGCCTTCGACAAAATCCAACACTCCTTCATGATAAAACTCTTAGAGAGATCAAGGATACAAGGCACATACCTAAACACAATAAAAGCAATATACAGCAAGCTGGTACTTAACATCAAATTAAATGAAGAGAAACTTAAGGCAACTCCACTACCATCAGAGATAAGACAATGCTGGCGCCACTCTCTCCCTATCTATTCAGTATAAGACTTGAAGTTCTAGCCAGAGCAATAAGACAACTAAAGAGAACAAGGGAATACAGATTGGAAAGAAAGAAGTCAAAGTTTCCCTATTCACAAATGATATGATTGTATACATAAGTGACCCACAAAATTCTACCAGAGAACTCCTACAGCTGATAAACACCTTCAGTAAGTGGCTGAATATGAATTAACTTTAAAAAAAATCAGTAGCCTTCCTTTATACAAGTGATAAATGGACTGAGAAACAACACTCTTCACAATAGCCACAGACAACATAAGAAGTATTTGGTGTAACTCTAACCAAGCAAGTGAAAGATCTGTATGACAAGAACTTGAAGTCTCTAAAGAAAGAAATTAAAAAAGATATCAGAAGATAGAAAGATCTCCCATGCTTGTGGGTTGGTAGGACTAACATAGTAAAAATGGCCATTTTACTAAAAGCAATCTACAGATCCAACACAATTCCCATCAAAATTCTAACACAATTCTTTACAGACCTTGAAAGTACAATTCTCAACTTCATATGGAAAAACAAAAAAACCCAGGATAGCTACAAAACAATCCTGTACAAAAAAATAACATCGGGAGGTATCACCATCCCTAATTTCAAGATGTACTATAGAGCAATAGTAATAAAAACTGCATGGTATTGTCATAAAAATAGACAGGTTTGTCGCGTCCCCCCTTGTCCAGCAAGGAATGACGCAACTCACAAAAGCTCTTCTCCTGCAGTTTATTCAGGTCCCTTGAAAACAGTCTTCTGAATAATGGGGCAGACCCAACCCACAGGCTAAATACTAAATGAACAGCCAATCAAGTAAAGCCACGTAGTGCTATCTTAGAGGCCCACTTATGCAGAAGCAAGCCAGATCAGCAGTCTTTGCCAAATATGGACTTGTTTACCACCGAGAGCGCTCACCGTCGGGCTGGTGGAAGGCGGAGGCCAGCGCCATCTTTAAGGCGCGGCACTTCGCAGCTCTCTACA
>CAJQZJ010033539.1:1127667-1158080 GCA_907164525.1 Lophiomys imhausi | reverse complement strand
TTCACAAAAGCTGCACCTCCAGGTCTTCCTTTCTCAAATACAATGTATGAACACCAAGTTAGATTCCTATTTGAATGCTATCTGATCTCATCAAAGAAAAACATTTAATGGTTTCATATGTATATGTGTTGGAAGATATGAAAGATTTTCTTTAAAAGATTAGAAAGTTTGACATTTTTCTGTGTGTGTGTGTGTGTGTGTGTGTGTGTGTGCACATGTGTGTTCAAGTGCATGCCCACAGGAGTATATATGCATGTGGAGGCAAAAGTGCTGTATGAGATGTTTTCTTTGATTACCTCTATGTATAGTATTGAGAAAGGGTCTCAGGCTCTGAGGTAACAAACTTGAGTTCACATGCTGGACCAGAAAGTTCAGATTAAGCCATCTGCCCAGCCCCAGATTTCTATAAAACACACTGCACATCTCTGCTTCAAAGTTAGATGGTCAGAATCTAACACTTAACGCTTTGCTGAGGGTCTTAAATGTGAACGAAGCAGTCTGAGTTTAACAGAAACCTTGGAGTCCAAGTAAACTAACCTCTGTTGTCTCTAGAACATAGTTTTTACATTAACTCTATGGTGTCCCATAGACTATAAAGTCACTGTAAAAACTGATTAGTAGGTCCCTCTACTCACCTCACCATGTGCACAAATCTGCAGAAAAGTAAAATGCATGTTTAGAAACCCAATAATTATAAAATAAATAATTATCTCATAAAATGTGAGTAAAGTGTCCAAACAAATAATGAAAATGTGAACATGAGCAGGATAACGTTTTCTTAAAATCTTAAGCAAACATTTAAAAGCTTTTAGAATAAAATTTATAATAAAAGCAACCATAACAAATTTCCTAGATCGTTCAACTTGCACCTTAGATAGAGCCAGACAGAGAACGAGGACATGCAAAGGGTTCTCTAAAGACATTATCTCATGAATCAGACAGAAGAAGATGTAATATGAGAAAGAGAATGGTTACATGAGAAACGATAATGGCGTAATGATACTAATTATAATTCAATGGGGAACAATTTATCAGCACTGACGGAATTTTAAAAGGCAGTGAACGTAATAGTGTGAAAACAAACAAACAAACAAAAACTATTACACTTTAATACTTGTCTCAGGAGAAGGAATGGTCCAAGGCATGGTGGCACGTGCCTGTAATCCACGTACAAGGCAGGTAGAGACTGAGGGGTTTGGGGAGATGAATTCCAGGCTGTCTTCAACTACATGGTGATTTTTTTCAGCCTAGGTTACATGAGACACTGTTGCACAGAAGAGAAAGAAGGAAGTAGTAGAAGACGGAGGAGAAGGAAGACGAGGAGGACTAAGCAGAAAAGGAAAGGTGAACATGACTTTGACTTCCGGTTTAAGTAGCTGTGGTGTGGGGACCCAATAACATAAATTAGCAAAAGTTGAAATAAAGAAAAAATTGCCGGAATAAGCAACTAAAGTACAGTATAGGAAAAATGGATTTTGACGGTTTTAAAAAAGATGACTTTAACTTTTTGTGCCTCATCCCTGTGAGAAGGGGGTCTCTTTACACTATTGGAAGTCTGTGTTTTAGGGCTGCTTTGAACAAGCAAACGTAAAGAAGCTTTCTTAGACGTACATCTAGGGTTTTAGAAGACTCGTAGCTTCTCTTTTCTGTGCCTTGGAACAATCTCATAGAATTGGTTGCAACAAACGACATATGGTTACTACGCTTCAGAGGGGGCAGACATGAGGTAAAGCCCTATGCCAAATGGAATGAGGGAGCTAGGTTCAGCCCTCCATATGTCCACACCAAAGCCCCAGGCACAGGAATGAAATTGTCCTGGACTCTCCAAACCTAACAGCACCATCTTCATGTCACCAGATAGACATAGTCAATGTCACATGGACTGAAAGAATGATCTGGACATTTTCTTTGAGTCTTTGGCCTACAAAATCATGAGAGATAAATGAAACAGTGATTATCTTAAACTACTGAATTATCCCAGTATTTTCTTTGACAGCAAATGGCAAAAAGAGCAACAAACAAAGCCAGAAGTTGATTTTTGAAAAAACTGATGTCTGTGTACCATCTCTACTGACAAGGACAGGAGATACAGCCCAGTGGTAGTCTGCCTTTGCCCAGCATGCGTCAGCTCTGAGTTTAAAATACAGCACTGAAAAAAAAATTAAGCAAAAATTAAAAATAGAAATGCAGATTAGGCATTTAAAGGGTAGATACAATAAAATTGTAGATACAATGTCATTAAGTTGAATCCAGAAGTGTAGTAAATATTTAAAATCAGACATGTACATTTCTAGAAAAAATATAATTTACCAAAGAAAGCTAGTTAAGGAAAAAGAAAAACAGAAAACTTGAGTAAATCTATAAGCGTTAAGAGTTCAAATCAGCAATTTAAATAATCTTCCATTTCTCCTCAAACAAGAATACCAGTTCTGATTATAGAGGCAAATCTGCAATCATGCATGGACTCACACCTCTTTCAAAACAAGGAATAACAAAAGTCCACACAGTATTATAAAAAATTTAGCCGGGCGTGGTGGCGCACGCCTTTAGTCCCAGCACTCGGAAGGCAGAGGCAGGCGGATCTCTGTGAGTTCGAGGCCAGCCTGGTCTACAAAGCGAGTCCAGGACAGCCAGGGCTGTTACACAGAGAAACCCTGTCTCGAAAAACCAAAAAAAAAAAAAAAAAAAGAACACTGGTTGTTCTTGCAGAGGTCCTGAGTAATGGGAGGTAGAGGCAGGCGGATCTCTGTGAGTTCAAGGCCAGCCTGGTCTACAAAGCGAGTCCAGGACAGCCAAGGATATACAGAGAAACCCTGTCTTGAAAAAACCAAAAAAAAAAAATTTATCAGACAGCAGGCTACAAATAATAGATAAAATTCATTTTTCTGGAGGAAAAAAAAAGAGGGAAGATTCCAAACACACACACACACACAAACATATGTATGTATATACATATATATATATATATATATATATATATACACACACACACACACACACACACTTTTTTGAAGGAACATACAATTCTTCTGTCAAAAATTAGGAATAAGGGAAAAATCTCTCTGGAAAACAGCCAGAAAATTGTAGATACAATGTCATTAACTTGAACCCAGAAGTGTAGTAAATGATGCTATCATGACTATGTTGGCTTTATTCTGGTGCAAGTGGCTTGTCCTTAGAATATCCATGAATCTGAATTTATTCCATTAACTTATAAGAGTTGAAGAGAGAGAGAGAGAGAGAACAATAAAAGTGCAGTTCTCAATACCTGCACAAGATCTACGTTAAACTCAGTCTGTCAATGTCCTGCCAAGAAACCTGAAAAGGCACAAAGGGCTCCAGCTCTCCTTGAGAATCTACAGAGTTAATGGTTGTTATCAGAGGGTGAGGAGAAAGAAAAGGATGGAGGGGAAGGGAAGGGAGACAGAGAGAGACACTTTATTCAGAGGTGTAAGCATTTGTATGGAGTCCAACCTCTCACCTGTGTTCCTGCAAATAGCCCTAATAAAACTTATCAGGTCGCATGGAGAAAAACAAAAAAGACATGAAATCAGAAAGATGTTTAATTAAAAGAAGTCTGTCCTCAGAGCAAATGGTGTTTGCTCTGTGATTGAAACTTCCTAGGGAAGCCCATTAGATAGAAAAACAACAACAACAAAACAAAAACAAAAAACAACTCAAAACAGAGCAGATTCCTAGACCTCTCCCTCCTCTAGGGTAAAAAGGCAAGACTGCAGAGTCACTGTCAGATAAGAGAAACCTGCCCAGCTGCTTAAAAAAGGTTTAAACCAACTAAGTCACCTGTAAGGACACTGTCCAACCTGTTGATGTCTGTAGGATGCTCCAGGTTACCTACTGGTTTTCATGAGCTGTTGTCTAGGGGGGGTGGGCTTTGATAATACAGTTAGTTGTCCTTGAGTCATTTGCTCCTGTACCTAAACCCTCATCCATATTCCTGTAAGTAACTCCAATAAAATTTACTGGTTTACAAAGTTGGGCTTTGTTGGTGTCTGTACTTTGGTTTGTTGTAGGCTCTCTATCTAGGGTGGATAGACATTATATGTATGTTGTATTTCCCCCAGAAAAAGTTGGTCACACAATAAATGCATAGGATCACCATCACCACCACCACCAACAACAGCAACCAACCAACACCAAAACTAAATGTGATGAAGAAAGCAACAGATCCTAGGGAGCCCAGACCCATAACTTTCATCTATACTACAACTCCTGCATCTATGCCTTACAAAGCATCACTGGAGAAAGGAAGGAAAGAATGTAAGAGCCAGAATACCAAGAAGTCTCTTCTACAAATGACTGCGTAATCAAGATGGGAACAATGGCAATATCAATAGTCATGCTAACATGGAAGAGGTAGAATCTCATGGAGTTCAACCCCAAGACAAGGAACTGTAGGCAACTAATGACTGCCGAGATAACCTCTCCCAAGGATGAGTCCCCTTATTGGTTGTACAATGCAAAGTGGATCATCCCTGAAACTGTATACATACAAACAAGACCGGATTCAACAGCTTGGATTTATAAATATTTGTGCACAAACATACACATATATTTGTGTGCAATAGTAACAATGAAAGTAAAAGAAGCTATCACCTAGAGAATGAAGGAGGCATGGGAGTGGCTTGAGGGAGAATAACTGGAAGAAGCTAAAGAGAGGAAAGGAGAGCTGATGTAACTATTTCAATTGAAGCATTTAAAAAAGTGAATAAACTTTAAAAATAAAGGAGTTGAGGAATGAGGGACAAGAGACGGTAATGGGGGTGAAATGACTGAAATGTATTACAGACATGTATGAAAATGTCAAATTGTAATGTATTATTATATATAATATTCATAATTAGTATATGCCAATATGTTTTAAAAACATAAAATTCACCTGCTAGGTATGTAAAAAACATTTGATAAAGTAGCAACTGAGAAGATAAATGATGTTATATATTTACTGGATGAATTGTTATATATCTCACAAAATTAATCTCATAAAACTAAAAATAAAATAAAAACAAAAATTAGCATCTGGGATAAACACAGCAAGGCAAACAAAACAATAGGGTATGATATTTTCTTTATGCTCACTGAAAAACATACATTTTCTAATTTATTTCATAAGGTTATCATAGTAATGCCAAAGGCTTTAAGCAATAACTAATAAGTAAAGTAATGTGATACTGACATTAGATCATGGAACAGAATTATAAAAAACACATATAGACTTAGGGCACATTGCTTGATCTTAGGTAGAAGACAATGAAGCCATCAAAGTCAGGTTATGAAAAGGAAGGGGTGAAAAACAACTGGAAATTTTTCAGATGAAATGTAGCTCTGTTTCAACAAGTTATATCAATATATACTCCAGATGAAATAAATGTGAAGAAAATACCAGGAAAAGTAGACAAATATGTATCTTGTGTTTTTTATATGTTTGTATGTATTTTTGCTTATATTAATGGGAATGCATGTGAATCTGTGTGTACATGCATGTGAAACCCTGAGGTCAGTGTTGGATGTCTTGTTCAATCTGTCTCCACCTTAGTTTTTTTTTAAGTATATTTATTACTTCAAGTTACATCTCCATCACAGTCCCCTCCCTCCATCCCTCCTGGTCCCACCCTCTCACTCTCTCCCCCTTCTCCCACCAATCCTACTCCTCTGGTGTGGGGTGCCCCTATAAATCAGCCCCCTTCAGTTCACCAGTAATATGAGGGCTAAGAACTTCCTGGGTATACATCCAAACGACTCCTCACCAAACCACAAGGACATACCCTCATCTATGTTCATAGCAGCCTTATTTGTAATAGCTAGAAACTGGAAACAACCCAGATGTTCCTCAACTGACGAACAAATAAAAAAGAAACTGTGGTACATTTACACAATGGAATACTACTCAGCCATCAGAAACAAGGAAATCATGCAATTTGCTGCCCAATGGATGGAACTGGAAAAGCTCATCGTGAGTGAGCTAATACACCATAGTTTTTGAGGATGGGTCTCTGACTTAACCTGGAACTCAGCAGTTAAGCTAGTCATTCTCCTGTCCCCATATCCTCGCTGCTAGAATTAAAGGCATGCTCTAGCTTTAATGTCAGTGCGGGGACTGAACTCAGGTCCTCACATTTGCACAGTAGATACTGCAATGACTGACTCATCTCCCTGCACCTTGTGATCACGGGATGGTAAGAAACTGAAAACAGAAAGCATGAGAAGATTAACACATTGTACACATAAAAATATAAAGCAACAAGAAACAAAGGAGAACTATGGTAAGAGATCAATGGCTAAGTGGAACAAGAATTAACATCAAATGTATTAATTGTGACTTTCATATAAAAGTCATCCTTGTAAACCCGTAAGATACAAATCAATATCAAATAGTTAAGTAACCATCAATTCAAAAAATCAACTTGAATTGAATTGAATGCACAAACAAAAAAACTGTCCAGGTCCATAAGATCTCAAATGAACAACACCAGTCTGCTTTAAATAGTATTTTCCTCTAACAGTTTGCTATGAATAAATGTCATGTTCATGCATAGTAGTAGTTTAAAATTTTTTCAAAAGAGAGTCTCACTTTTTTCTTCTTTTTTTATAATTTATTTTTTATTTCTTCAAGTTACATATCAATCACAATCCCCTCCCTACTCCCCCCTCCAGTCCTACCCTCCTACCCTCTTCCCCCTCAACCCCCATCCTCTTCCCTTTTTTTTAAGTTTAAGGTATATCTTTTTCTCACTTTTATGACAGTATCAGTTCATGTATTTTTAGAACAAGTTTAAAAACATTTTTTAAAAATCTTGTAATTTATAACCTTTTTTTTCTAGGAATTTCACTTTCTATGGTTTTACAGTCAAAAATGATTCATCATCTGTCAATTATACATCAAGTAATTTGAATAAAACCCCATTTAAAAAATCTTAACATAGTTTAAGATTGTATATTTGTGAAAGTTTAAATTTCACATGTATATAGATCCTTCTATATTTGTGTAAATTTTAATATATGCATGATATCAGCAATAAACAAAGAATTATCTATGTAACAATAGCAAAATTATTAAGTCATTTAGGTATATTCATCACAACATAACTTTATGTTATTTAAATTTAGATGTCTGTGAACACAAAAACATAGTCACATAATATTATTATATAATCAATGTCTGTCAGAGAAACAGGACCAAACGGCTGAAGATTGATGCTGTAATGTATGGAGAGAAAGTGGGAACTGTCCAGGCAGCCACTCTATGTGATTTCTTAGTTTTGGAAGCTGCAGGCCCTGCACTTCTTATATAATCAGATATATTTATCCCTCTCAGGTCTCTGAGGTGGTTGAAGAATAGATAGCTAGAGTCTCATAGTTAAATTTTGAGTTGTTTAGGAATCAAGAGGGTGTTCTGGATCTAAGAAGATGTTTTTAAAATTGTGAGGCAAGTTAGTATGAAAGCTGAGTTAGATACAGAATCTTAAACTCATGGAGATGGTTAGATAGTAGAATGTTAAAGTCAGGGGCCAAATACATATGGACTGGACATTGAGAATGTATGCTAAGCCATATAACTCTCATAATTGTGATGTATTTATTTCTGTTGTTTTGTATTGTATTTACTATTATAAAAGAAAGAACCATTTTTTGGACTGAAAGGGAGAGCTGATGGGGGGAAGAGGGTGGAAGGCTGGGACAGGAGGAGGGGGTAGGGAAGGGATTGTGACTGAGATGTAACTTGAAGAAATAAAAAAAATATTATTATATAAAAAGTGCAAATTGCCAACCAATGTGCAAAGTATTTTATTATTTCATAACAAAAATGATGTTTGAACCTTATACTTAAACCTAATTATTGATGCATATGTATGTGTGTGCCTGTCAGTATGCAGATATGTGTTCAGGTATCCACAGAGGCCAGAATAGGGGATTGGATCCCCTAGAGATGGTATTCAGGCAATTGTGAGCTACAGGATATGGGTGCTGGAACTGAACCCAGGTCATCTGCAAGAGCAGTAAGTGCTCTAAACTGTAGGACCAAATCTCCATCCTCCTAAGCCTAAAATTTTTTGAGAAAGAATATGCAGAACATAGAATAAGTGTTTGTTCAATTCTAGTTCCATCCTTTGTTTTCCTAGCTATTTTACACGATGTATAATAATTCAAAAAATAATTCAATAAACATGAATGGTTTGTGTATTGAGAAAAGAGACTGAAAACAAGATGATGAGCAAGAATAATAAAGAAGATAAAGAAAATGTAAGAGAACACTACCTTCATTGTATCTTTGAGTAAGGAGTGCTGTTTGTCTAAATGCATAGCAGCACCGCATCTGATTACCCCCTTTTCTGGAATTCTCTCAGATATCCTGCATACAGTTTTGACAGCATTATACCATGCACTTGATTTTGTTTTCTTTTTTCTTTTTTTTTAATAATTTATTTATTGTTTCATCAAGTTACATCTCAATCACAATCCCCTCCCTACTCCCCCCTCGAGTCCCACCCTTCCACCCTCCTCCCCCACAACCCCCCATCCTCTTCCCTTCTTTTTTTTTTTTTTTTAGTTTAAGGTATTTCTTTTTTCCCCCCAACAGCTCTCCCTTTCAGCCCAAAAAATGGTTCTTTTTCTTATAACTATAAATACAATACAAAACAACAGAAATAAATAGGCCACAATTATAAGAGTTATATGGCTTAGCATACATTCCCAATGGATTGATTTTGTTTTCTAATTGCTTTACTTTTCAAAGTAATGTCACTCGCCAAAGTTTTATAAATATTCTTAGACTACTTTTCAACACCACAAATCTCTCCATACACAGACATTTCAAAATGTTAAGTGAGTCTCACTGAATCACTACTGGCTGATAAATTTACAATCCCAAACTTTGCCAGAAGAACAGAACTTGAAAGATGGATTGTACATCACCAAGGATTGACAGGACAGTGATTCAGGATGGAAGTCATTGAGCTGGGTCAAGATAAACTGATACAGAATCCATCAGGCAGAAGTACTTGGTGACAGTTTGAAGTCCGCTGTCGGTTAACTTAGGGAAAGTCACCTCAGTGTACCCGATCATAAGACACACTTCAGATCCCCTTCTATCATCACAATTCTTTGGTATTTGTGATTCTGTAGAGCTTGTTTAGTGTTTTCTCCTTCAACCAACTACATTTAGGGAATAGTGCAATTGACACAGAGACCAAGTAGAGTTGAGAAAGTAGCCAGTATTGCTCTTCTGAGCTAAGATTTTAAAAATACATTCATCTATCTGCTTTTTTATAAAATATTTCTAAGTGTGATTAAGACTCAGTTAAAATCTGTGGTATTAAGTTCACATAATTTCTTTTGTGTGTATTTAAAAAACCTGTATTTCCTAATTAGATAGGCATAATGCCTCCTTAAAAGAATAAATGTGAATTCTTATATACTCTATAAAACACTGTTCTCTAAATTTTGTTTCTATATGATTTTACAAGGTTTTAGGAATCATGTGAACACTTCAGCTGTCATCACATGAACTTCAGTTTATTCAGTCTGGTCACACACTCTATTTTCCAATAGTAACTTAAAACTTTTCAAGATTTGAAAAATTATGTATTCATGGGGAATATTCAATACAGAACTGAAATAATAAAATTTTATGCCATGGTAAATTTTTGCAGATGATTTGAAAGGGTTGATTATCTGGACAGGAGTATTAAGGGATTAGCTCCTTTTATTAAGATGTTTAATCATATTACTTTACATTAAAAATTAAAAGCTGTGTCTTATTCCACCTTAGTCCTTGAAGACTCTATTGATTGTTTCAACACCTTTTCAAATAAAACTATTCATATCTCAATTTAAAATTAAGTGTACAATAAAAAAATACTAGATAAATGGAAATGAATAGGTTATAGAATCCATGGAAAAGCTCACTTCTTTAAAATGGGATATAGTTTTAAGATTTTTTTAAATTTTAAATTAGCAGGGCCATTCCTTTGTTTTCTAATGAGGATTGTCATTTACATGGTAAATCAAGAAATAATAAATATTTCCATATATATAATTATATATTATACTAAATAAGCATGGGAAGCATCTCACAAATTAATAGACATAGATTACTTTTTTACTTCGTATTAAATACGAAAAAGCAGCTTTAAATGAACATAGCTATATGGAGGAACACACACACATATGAGTTTTCTGATTTTTACTGAAATTAAGATTGCAACATCCATCTTTTCTTTTTTTACAATCCTACTGCAAAAGATAAACAAATAAAACCAAGCTAAATGCCTCTTATTTCAGAATTCTCTTTATGAGCTAGCTGTTTACTACTCTAGAACATTAGTAATTATTTTCTTTCTCAATTTCTTAGAGTGTTTTAGCTCTATTTAGATTTCTAATAAATGCTAACCATTTTTCGTATTCTGAGTTTTTCTCTGTTCTGTCCGTCCCAGACAGAAGCTTTTTTCTTTTTTTGCCTCAAATCCCAGTGAACATATGTAAACACAATTACTCAAAACAAGGCAACAAGTGCGAGGCAAGGTTAAAATAAGAACTCAGGCAGTCTAACTCACAATCCAGCATTCAGGCCTTATAGCTTGCTGCTTTTCTTTGTCCTCTTTGCTGTGAATCAACATACTTGTTCCTTAGCAGGGTGTTTCTGCTGCAAATCCACTTTCTATCACATTATGCAATGAAGTCAGAAGCCTGAGCTTGTGACATCAATATGAGTTGCTATGGTTACTCCTTCCATAAGTGTTACAGGTTCAGTGTAGGCTCACAAAAGGGGAACTTGAGTAGAGAAGCAAAATAATGAGCATTCTCAGTTTAAACTGCAGCAATAATTGGTGGAAAAAATAAGTCACAAATTTCATATTGGTATGTTATCATTGATATCAGTGCTCTAATATATTATTTTAAAAGAAACTTCCACTACAGAAATAGCATTGCCACTGACCTTCCCAAATAACACATCCACGTGATCCACTTGATCAAAAAAAAAAGAAAAAGAAAAAGAAAAACTTACTGCAATGTAGTAAATTATTCCACACACTTTGTGCTTATAGAAGTCAAGTTGTGTGTGTGTGTGTGTGTGTGTGTGTGTGTGTGTGTGTGTGTGTGTAGTGTGTGTATCCATGTGCTCACATGTCCACATTACCTGTTATACATATCTGAGTTAATAATGGGACAATGACAACCAGTTTTCTTATTGACGAAAAGGGCTTCAGAGTTGCATATATAATACCAGTTTTTAGAACACAAGTCTATTTTTAACAAAGTAATTGTAAGGATTGCCTTTTAGCTGTGCAAGTTCATCCTTATTTTTCTAAACTATTTCCTTAGTGCCTCAATTCAAGAAGTTAAATGTACTTATTCGTGGAGGTTTTACTTTAAAAAGATTCTTTTGACTTCACATTTTTAAACCTGAATTTAAAGCACACGAGATAGTAATTACAAAGACTGGACTCCTTTCTCCCATTCTTCTGTTTTTAATCACTGGCCATACTCAACAAAAAAATATTAATTCAATTCTGCAAATATCTCTGAGGTCAGTGCTGGGGGTACCACCTATGGCACATTGGGTCTAAGATGCATGCAACATAAAGTCTTGTATAAAAAGTTCATGCATGAAGCTGGTAAGTACAGCAGTAACACTACACATGATAACTGAAACGCAGCCACGCCCCAAGCACTTTAACTCTGTATCCGTCTCACTTAGAAGTCACATCTATTCAATGAAGGAGGGTGGTACTATCTTTACAGATAAAGCTGAGACTCATAGAGGTAAAATGGCTTGCCCAAAATTACTTAACTTTTTAGAAATACAGAGAGCACTTGAATTCGGGGCTGAGCCCAAAATTTTATAATGCTTAAACAGAATTTAGGGGCAATTTCCTATTACTATGATAAAATATGAAAGCTGTACCATAATAAAATTGAGCAAGATGTTCCTCAATAAAGAATTTATCTTCAAAATAAAATCTGAAGATAAGATTTGCTAGTGCAAAAAGCATTTGATAATTTTGTATTTGGATTCCTGAATGCGTGTGATGGCTTATTTTCCTGTTTACAACAGTTGGCATATAATGATGTGTGTTTTCCTAAAGATGCTATTCTACACTTTGGATGGAGGAGGGAAAGCATAGGCTCCTCAACACAGAAGCTGGAAATTGACATAGAAAAGAAGCAGTGCAGACATCCATTTCCACACTACACACAGAAACACCTCACAGTGAATTAAGGAATAAACATCAATGTAGAAGGCCTGTTTTCCAGTTAGAAAACAGGCAAAAGATAAGAGAGGCCTTTGGGGCTCAGCTCCAGAGCTAACCCTATTCTGAGGAGCATTTTATCATTCTCAGTAAACTGTTTCTTTTCCTGACCCACCAGACCTTCTCATTCTTGCAATGAAGCCTCAACTTCAACCATGCTGCTCCACGGCCGAATATGCTATCTCCCTACAAACCTAATTTTAAAATGTGTAAGTTTCTCTCTTTTTCTTTCTGCATCACTCCTGCCAGCTGCCAAAATTCAAAGGTTGTCTGCCTTGTTTTTCTTGCAAGCTCTAATCAAATGCTCCTCAAGCTTCAAAAACAAGCAAACAAACAAACAAGAGCTAGAAGCAAAGCCCCTTTAAATTGTCCTTAGAAATGAGTTTTTTCATTTGGCACAAAAGACTGAACAACAAAATCAAGAGCTGCCTAGAGAAAGAGATAAAGATATCTGCAAAATATATATCCAAAAACATGAATACCCAAACTATGTATCATACAACTCAATAGCAAGAAGACCAAGCCCAGTTAGAAAACATGCAAAAATATCTGAATAGACATATAAATGGCCAGCCAGTGTATGAAGAGGCATTAATATCGCTAATCATAAAAGAAAAGAAAAGAAAAACCATAGTGAGTTATTATTACCTTACTCCATTAAGAATGGCTGTTAGCAGATAATTGGGCAAAAAATCAAGGAGTATTAAGGAAAAGTTAAGGGAAGGTTTGAGGAAACCAGAGGGATCAAGAACTCTACATAGCCAATTAACTCGGACACAAGGGGGCTCAAAGAGACTGAATCACCAGGCAAAGAGCTTGGAAGGACTGACCCTAGGGCCATTACACATATGGAACTGATGGGCTGCTTGGTCCTCAAGTGGATCCTCTAACAGTTGGAACGGGGTCCATCCTGGACTTCGAAGATGTTGCCTCCCTCAGAAGCTCATGTTCCTAGCAGAGGGACATGGTCTTGCCTCAATGAAGGACGGGGAGGCTTAGTCCTGAAGCAGCTTGATGTGCTAAAATGGATTGATACTGAATGGGGGGGGTAGGGGGGAAGTAGGTGGGAGGATGGAACTGGGAAGAGGGGAGGGAGGGAGTTGGGTATTGGAATACAAAATTTTAAAAATCTTAAATAAAGTCATTCAAATTTGTCATTTTGTCAGGTACTAGTGTATCACAGATGTTTTCTAAGTTAATCAGAAATCAAATTGTTAAAAGACAAGCAATACTTATTTATCCAAATATATGGAGATAGATAGGTAGACTTCAAAAACCTCGTGAGATATGTAGAATATGGCATTTAAAGATCTTTTCTTAAGATTTTTTGATATTGAGACACATCAGCTCCTAACAGCGACTCCCCTCCCCATTCTACTCCAAATAGACAATGAGCATCGAAGAATCTCCATTTGGAGATGGCTGGATTGGTGGCAACCTAACCACTGGTCAAAAAAAAAAAGCCCTTGCTTCAACTGCAGACAGAATGCTGTCTGAAAAGGACAAAATTTGGAAGCAGGTAAGTCAACAGCCTAGCTCTGCCAAGACAGGGTAGGCAAGTCTGTAGATGAAATCAATTAAATTATTACATAGTATTTAAATTATAGTTAATTGGATGGTGGTGTTAATCCTTAACCTGCCGTTGTAAATGAACACACAGACACCTGATGGATTTTAACAAGCCTTGACCTGGATTGTGTAATCTTAGCCCATCTAAGCTAGCTCATACTTCTATTCCCCAAATATGAGACTCCAATATCCCCTTTGTTATTCTCCATGCTATGCTGATGTTCCAGACCACATGGGATGATCTTCTTTCATCTACCTGATCGTGTGTGTCCTCCTTCCTATTCCTCTGACATTTTCTTCTCTTCTCCTGCCCATGAACCTCTCTGTCTGCCTCAGAAGTCCACAAACCTTTCCTGCACCTGTCTTTCTCTATGCCCAATCTCAGGCCTCAGCATTTATTTAACCAATCAGAGACAACGGTTAACAAGAAAGTTAACACAGCTTCACTTGGTGTACAGCAAACAGGTCTCTGGGAGCAGGTAAATTAACATTTAGAATGCATAAGATCACCCCATGACAAGTCCTTTATAATTCCTGCTTTACAATTAATGTCTGTCAGAGATACTGGGCCAAAAGACTGAAGACAGATGCTCCAATGTATTGAGAGAAATTGGAGACTGTCCAGGCAGCCAGATGTCTATCATTTCTTAGTTTTTGGAGCTGCTGGCTCTGCACTTCCTGTTTATTCAGATATATTTATCCTTCTCAGGCATCTGATGTGGTTGAGGACTGGATTGTTATAGTCTCACAGTTAAGTTTTAAGTTGTTTAGGAATTAAAAGGATGTTCTAGGTCTAAGAAGATTTTGTAAGTTGGTAATGAAAGTTAGGATGGAAAATGGGTTAGATATAGAACTTTAAACCCATCAAAATAGACAGATAATAGAATATTAATATCAGTTGCCAAATACATATGGATTGATCATTGAGAATGTATGTTATACCTTATAATTTTTATAATTGCTGCCTAATTTCTTATTGTTTTGTATTGTATTTATTATTTTAAGAAAAAGAGCCTTTTACTGGACTAAAGGAGGGATATGTTGAGGGAAAAAATGATACACCTTAAATTAAAAAAAAAAAACAGATAGCAGGGTGAGGAGAAAGAGTGTAGGAGGGTGGAACCAGGAGGCGGAGGAGGGAAGGGATTCTGATTGAGATCTAACTTGAAGAAATAAATAAATGTTGAAAAAATCTTAAATAAAACAAACTTTTGATTAAAAAATGACTGTGAGATATTTTCTAAGTTAATCAGAAATCAATTTGCTAAGAGACAAGTAACATGTGCTTATTCAAATATATGGAGATAGTCTTCAAAAACCTCAAGAGATCTGTAGAATATGGCACTTAAAGATGTTTTCTTAACTTAATATTTTTTTATATTGAGACATGTCAGCTCCTGACAGCACCCCACATTCCACTTCAAGTAAATGATGAGCATGAAAGGATCTCCATTTGGAAATGGTTGCATTAGTGGCAAGCTTGTCACAGGGCAAGAGAAAACACTTACTTCTACTGTAGACAGAATGCTGTACAAAAAGGACAAAACTTGGAAGCAGGTAAGTCGACAGCCTAGCTCTGCCAGGATAGGGTGGGCAAGTCCTTCATAATTCCTGCTGTACTATTAATATCTGTCAGAGATACTGGGCCAAAAGGCTGAAGATAGATTTTCTAATGTTATAGAGAGAAACTGGGAACTGTCCAGGCAGCCAGTTGTCTGTCATTTCTTAGATTTGCACTTCCTGTTTAATTGGATATATTTATCCTTCTCAGGACTCTGATGTGGTTGAAGACTACTAGATAGTTGTAGTCTCATAGTGAAGTTTTAAGTTGCTTACAAATTTAAAAGATGTTCTAGGTCTAAGAAGATGTTTTTAAGTTGGTAATGCAAGTTAGGATGGAACTGAGTTAGTTATAGAACTTTAAACTCATAGAGATAGATAATAGAATATTATTATTAGTTGCCAAATATATATGTACTGGACATTGGGAATGTGTGCTATACCATATAATTTTCATAATTGTTGCCTAATTGTTATTGTTTTGCATTGTATTTATTGTTTTAAGAAAAAAAGCTCTTCAGTGGACTAAAAGGGGGGAAATGTTGGGGGAAAAATACACTTTATATTATAAATAAATAAATAAAAGAATGGCTGTGAGTCAGGTGTGGTAGCACATGCCTTTAATCCCAGCACTCAGGAGACAAAGTCAGAAAGATCTCTGTGAGTTCAAGGCCAGTCTGGTCTACAGAGTGAGTTCCAGGACAGCCAGGTCTATGCAGAGAAACCCTGTCTGGAAAAACCAAGAAAAAAAAATGACAATGAGAAAAAAAGACAAACCATAACATGTGCTGGCAAGGATATAGATAAGAGGGACGTTTTTATACTGTTGTGAAAATGTAAGTTAATACAATCATTACAGAAATGTATGAATGCTCCTAAAAAGTTAAAAATAGAACTAATATATCATCTAACAATTATACTGCTGGGCATATTTCTAAAGAAAATGAAATCTTTAACTCATAGATAAATCTTCACTTACATTTTATTTTGGTTGTGAGCCTAGCCTTTAACGGCTGAGCCATCTCTCCAGCCCAACACTTACATTTTAATTGCAGCTTTATCTACAATAGGCTAGACACAAAAACAACTGACTATACATCAACAGATAAATAGATAAAGAAAATTTGGGGAAGGGAAGAGTGAGAAATGTATAGGCATACACATATGGAGTAAATATTATATATAGCCTTAAAATCCCTGTCACTGCAACAATACAGACGAACCTGAAAGGCATCATTCAGACTAAGACAAACTACACACAAAAAGACAGCTGTAATTAGATGCAGAAATAAGGAAGTTATATTCCTAGAACCCCATAGAAGAATGGCTACCAGGAACTGAAGGATAAGAGAAATGAAAGTATACTGGTCAGACTGTGCAAACATTCCATCGTAAGTCAAGTCCAGGCCTGGAGAGATAGCTCACTTGCTACAGTATTAACAAAGAACGAAGACCGGAGTTTGCGCTTCAGTACCTACATAAGACTAGGTTCAGCACCATATACCTATAATCACAGAGCTGTAGAGGCAGAGACAGGAGCATCCGGGGGCTTGTTAATCAGCCAGTCTAGCTGAATTGGTGAATCCAAGGTTCTCTATCCCAAACACAAAGGAAGATGAATAAGCTTTAAGGTTCTAAAACACATCACAATGACTATAGCTAATAATAATGTTTCATGCACTTGGAAATTTTAAAACATACTTTAAATGTTCTCATCACAAAAGTAAATAATGAATATTTTACACGGATTGATAATGGCAATCTGCTGGCTGATCTTATGTCAACTTGACAAAAGATACAGTCAGCTGAGGGGAGGGAAGGGCAAATGAGAAAATGCCTCCTAAGATTGGGCGGTAGGAACACCAAACCTGTACTGCACTTTCTTAATTAGTGACTGATGTGGGAGGGCCCCACCAACTGTGGATGGTGTCACCCCTGGGCTAGTGGGCCTGGTTATATAAGAAAGCAGGTTGAACAAACCATGAGGAGCAAGTCAGTAAGCAGCATTCTTCCATGGCCTCTGTATCAGCTCCTGCCTCCAGGTCTCTGCTCTGCTTGAGTTCCAACACACACTGCTTTAGATGATGGACTGTTACATGGAACTGTGAGTGAAATAAACTCTTTTCTCCTCAAGTTCCTATTGGTCACGATGTTTCATCACATCATCACATCTGTAGTAACCCTAGCTAAGTTAGAAGTCATTTTTCATCTTCATGTATATATAAACATATATATATATAGATATGAAAATGTTGCAATGCATACTCCAAATCTTCATTTTGTTTTATCAATCATGCCTCAATAAAGATGGAAAAATGTTGACTCCATAACTTTTTACAAAGGGTTATTTGAATATTCTAGTATGGCACTGGAGAGATGGCTCAATTTCTTGAAGACTAAGCTCACAAACAAAAGTATTCTAGTATGCCCCAAATTGATCTAATATCTTCAGCTCAAATAATATATTACATTGTAGCTTATAAGTCATTGCTAAATAACCATTAATTCAGTAAATATTTATTGAGTCTCTGTTATGGGTCAGATACCATGCTAAATGTTAGATATAAAAATTACAGGCAGACCTGAAATCTTCCTTCAGGTAAAAGGACATATATTACACAGTCAGAGAAAGATGTTAATTAAATGACAAAATAAAGAAACATACAATTCCAGCAGGATTCATCCACTTAAGTCCTTATCTTTCTTAATCTTATCCCATTCTACTTTGCATTCTAATTTAAATTCAGTTGCTTTTAACTCCTCATCCAGTATGACTGAGGGTTCTAACCATTCCTCCAAAATTTTCCTTCATCTCATGCGTGTCTTCTTTCCATCCTTCAAGTTGTCACTAATGGTACCTGAACACTCATCACTTCAGGCCTCACATGTCACAAGAGCTCGGGGCACCACTCTCTCATCTAATGTCTACCCTAACATTTCCTAGAATATACCACTGTAGACCTGTACTGTGAAATATCCACAACATGACCTCAATGGCATTGCAGCTCCCATCTGACCCAAATACTTTAGCCACTTCCCTTGCCAGAAGATTAAAATCTAACCTTTTAGCTGGACATTCCAAGTATGGGGAAACCCTACCCAAGGATGCCTATTATATCCCGAATCACTTACCAAATCAGATGGATGAATTTTCTCTCCAGATACATATTTGTTTTCACTTTTTTAGCCACACTCTGCTTTGGTCATACAATATCAACCATAGGATTTCCCATTTCTCTTCTTCACTGCTTCTCACCCTTTAATATCCCAAGCATTATGTGTGTGCTTTACTGGATGTACAATTGCGCTGGTCTATTTTTGTTCTGTGGTTTGTATATATTCATCTTCCCAGATAGACTGTGAACTCCTGAGAAAAGAAAGCCTCTAAGTCTACCTCAGTATATATATATATGGTTCTTGCTAATATTTATGCCTCATTGCAGGACAACCAAAGCTTATTCCATAAATTTATAACCCAAATATTTGCATCCCTTACAGTATGATTATGTTTCCCTCTGATCATGACAGATTCAGATACTTATACTTGTTTTAGCAAAATTTCATGTAATGATAAATTACAGAGTAAAATGTGCTACTTGACTACACAGAAGGAAAAATATTTTTGAATTTTAAATGCCTTTCAATGGGATCTTTTAAATGAAGAGAGTAAAAACTGAACCAACTTGTTTGTATTAATCAAAAATTCTTCCAGTTGCAAAGGATAGAAACCTAGCTTACAATTAGCTTAAGCAAAAATGAAAGATGATTCATTGGTTTGTATAATTGGAAGGCCATGTGTAGATCTGGCTTGAGTCATAGCTGGATCCAGAGGGCTTAATGGTATTAATAAGTTGTACTGTCTTTTCTCCAAGGCCTTATCATATTTTTTATAGCTGTAGACAGACCACCTGCATATGGTAAAGACAAAGCTACCTATGATTTCAATGTTATGTTAAGCAAACTGAGAGCCTTGATTAAATGAGAATCTCTCTACCTATTTCTATCTATCATCCACCACCACCCTGCACTCTATAGTTTAGGGAAAGTTTGAGGGAGGATTTGAACCTTAAGCAGTTCATATATGTAACTTAAAAGGGCACCAATGAACAACTTCATCTGGTGAGAGGACATACGTGTGCCACAATATAGGAAACACTATGGACTTGAGGATAGGGAGAACAGCTAGACGGTCATACAAAAGAAAGAACAATGCATGGAAAACATGACACTTTGCAGAAATGTAAGAGAAAACAAGGAAGGTCTTTTGGGTTCTAAATTATTTATATTGCTATAGACTCCATCCCCTAGTATTTACTTGCACCCTTATATGCTAGATATCCCAATAGGGACAGGAATGAATAGAATACTCAATCTTCATAATGGGAAAGACAAATTTATACATAATTCTGACTCAAAGTATAACATGAAATCTATCACAAAAGTACATAGTGAAGGATTAAGAAATAATATACAGAGTGACATGTGAGCACTGGAAGCAGATGAGATGAAAATTACAGGGAGAAAGAGACTAAGTGAGAAAAACGAACTATGAACAGAAAGAACTTAGGATAAAGTCTTATATCCATATTCATGTTGTAGTTGATAAAATATAAGCATGTTAAGAATAAAACCTAGGTCTTGCTTTGGGCAATGATAGTCAAATAGCAATAAATATTATTATGAATTCTTATTAAAGGTAATCCATTGTCCTAAAACATTTCCACCAACTGTTGCACTTAATTTTCAAAGAAATTCTGTGAAATAACTGTTAATATTCTCAACTTACACATAAGGACACTGAGACGCAGAAATGTTAAATGATCATCCCAAGCAAATGTTGCATTGGTTTCTTAACAAGTCTCCAATGTAAGCTCTATATCAACACGTTATAGAAAACATTTTCAGAAGTTATATCATTTCATATAAGGCAAGAAACAAACCTCATTTCACAGAACTTCCCAGAAACTCATGTTCTTTGATTGTGTAGCAATATCCTATCTCAGTCCGTTGCCCTAATTTATGTTGAATCTTATTCCCTTCCAATCCATTATGCTGGCCAAAGACTCCAGGAAAGCTACTGTTTGTCAAGACAATGAATAGGAAGGACCAGAAAAAAAGAACATGGTTACGTCATAAAGTGGAGATTGGGCTTTTTATTAGCAAAAAAAAATTCAATGGTCCTGTTACGGATGAATAATGTGTACTCCAAAACAGAAATGATGAGTTTCTAAGCTCTAATGCCTCAGTGTATGGAACCTTAGGTGATGAGAATATGTCTTAGTGGCAGAGTACTTGCCAATCATCCATGAAGTTCCAGATTCAACACCTAACACAAGAAACAAACAAACAAACATCACACACACACAAAAATTGGCCGGGCGGTGGTGGTGCATGCCTTTAATCCCAGCACTTGGGAGGCAGAAGCAGGTGGATCTCTGCGAGTTCAAGGCCAGCCTGGTCTACAGAGTGAGTCCAGGACAGCCAGGGCTACACAGAGAAACCCTGTCTCGAAAAAACCAAAAAAAAAAAAAAAAAGAATTAAAAAAATAGACATGCCCTTACTTTGAAATAGTGTCTTTAAAAAGACATCAAATTAAAATGTGGTTGTGAGGATCAGTTCTAATCCACTACAACAGGTATTCTTATGAGGGGGAGTGATTTTAGTTTCAGATGCTGAGACGCCCAGTGAGAAGATTATGTGAAGGGATATATATAAAAAAAATTGGTCAGGCAAAGATGAGTTTGGAAACTAGGATGATGCAGTTACAAATCCAAGATTTCCAGAAAACTACTAGAACCCAGAAAAAGGAATACACCAGATTCCCTCACAGCCCTCATTAAGAACTAGTCCGGTTGACGCTTTATGTTAAACGTCTACCATCTGGAACTGTTAAATCTTATGGAAAAACCCACACCTTTTTCAAGGAACAAGGTAAGATCTAGCGCTTTCTTCATGGGTTGCCATTGTGTACCCTGTACTGGCTCACAGAGAGTAGCTGAATGGTTTTATGGCCTCAAGGGAAATTTTACAAATATTTGACATATGTATTACATCTTGTGTTTTATTACATGCTTTCATCTTTTGTTAAGACAAGATGAATATTTTTTCTGGAAATCATGCTTTTCTGTCAGAAGCCTGATAACAGATTCATAAGTGATCACAAAAGATTTTTATTCTTAGCATCCAAGCCACATGTAAGCACTCAGAATATCTATCTATCATCTCATAAGTTAAAGTCACACTAAAAGTTTCTCAAATATCAGGTTTTATTTTAACAGCCATCAATAATTCATCTAATGGCTAATTGAAGGGCTTTGATGGGAAGTATGATAGCAAAAACTTATTTCAGATTTTTTGAAAAAGACAAACACGTGGCATAAATTTATACTTAACATCTGTATAAATAATTTTAACAAGAAAGAATGTTCAGAACTACAACACTGAATATTTATTATATTCTTGAGTAAATTGACAATGTGAATAATACAGGCATAATTTTAGGATGGTAAAATTATTCTGTACAGTACTATAATGTTGGATATATGACCATATGCCCTTGCCAAAATTCATAGTGTGAGCACCATAGATCTAGTTAGATACAATTTTAAAATTAAAACTCTTTTGAAGATGAGGGCAACCAAAGATGGAAGGCAAAATATGACCAAAATTCAAAACTAATTGGATTGGAAATGTGTAAAATTTATGGAATTGGAGACAAAAATCACATGGTCATCTCAATAAATGCAGAAAAAGTCATTTACTGTGTCTTTATTGCACATTAGGATACAGGACATACATGGGTCAAGGTGGATCTAACTTTAATGCCTCCTGCCTGCAACCCAGTTTCCATAGTATCAGAAAGTACTAAGAAAGCAACTAAGGGAAGGAATCAATCAATAGTCATATTCAGATGTGATGTCTATAAACCACACCAATGACCAGCGTGGCACAATTTCCCTAAAGGTGCAATACTGGCACTAATATATTAGCATTAACAAATAGCTCTGTAATTAAACTTACGGCCCACTCAACAGGAGGAAAATCATGCCTAGTGCTAGAGACCAAGGGCTAGTGAGGACACAAATCATTCTTTTTTTCTTCTTTCATTCTTATGAATGTGAACATCCAGTTTTCCCAGCAATATTTGCTGAAGGTGCTGTTCTTTCTCCAGTGTATGTTTTGGGGCTCTTTGCCATATATTAGATGGTTGTAGTTACTTGAACTCATGTTTTTGGGTCTTCTATTTTGTTCTACTGCTCTATATGTCCATTTTTATGCCAGTATCATACTGTTTTTTTTTTTTTTACTACTACAGTTCTATTATATGCCTTGAAATATGGAATGACAATCACTGCAGTACTTTTTTTTCCATCAGGATTGCTTATCTGGCATCTTTTCTGTTTCCATATGCAGTTTAATATTTTTTTCCTATTTTCATGAAAAATGTTGTGGATATTTTGATTTGGATTGCATTAAATCTGTAAGATGCTTTTGGTAATACTGATCCATGAACATGGACTATCTTCCCACTTTCTAATGCCTTTATTAATCTCTTACTTCAGAAGTTTGAATTTTTATTATAGAGGTCTTTCTCCTCCTTGGCTAGGTATAGTCCAAGATTTTTACTGTCTCTGAGGCTACTGTAAATGAAAGTATTTCCATGACATGTTTGTTGGTAGTGTTCAAAAAGGCTACTGCTTTTGTAAAATGATTTTGTATCTTGCCACTTTGCTAGAATTGTTTTTTTTTTTTTTCTGGAAGTTTTCTGATAGAATTTTTGCAATTTCTTACTTACATCTTTTGCAACCAGGGATAATTTGACTTCTTTTTCTTATTTGCATCTCTTTAATTTCCTGTATTACTTTATTTCTCCAGCTTGTGCTTCTAGCACTATATTGAAAAACAGAAGAGAAAATGGACAGCCCTGCTTCATTGCTGATTTTAATTGTATTGGTTTGACTTTTTCCTCATGTGGGATAAGGTTAGTTGTGGATTTGTGATATAGAGCCTTTACATATTGAATTGTGTTCCTTCTAGTTCTACCCTGTTTAGGAATTTTATCATGAAAACATATTGGATAATCATGCCTTGTTCTAGAAAACTTGCCAACTACCCAGGGTTAGTGAGATCACAGATCTTAAAAGAGAATATATTAATGCCACTTTATTATACAGCATAACCCCTAACTGCATTCTAAATTTATCTTTATACTTTATACATACAGATAAATGTAGCTCTCATTCCTCATCAGACAAGCTTCTATTTACAGCAAATAGAAACCATTACATGAAGTCATAACACAATGAAGAGATCAAAGGATTATGGAGAGTGCAGCCCTTACAGATATAACCACAACACAACTCATGAACCCATGTTTTGCTTACAGGAGGATGTATTTAGAAACAAATGTAGATATATATGTACTATCATATGCATTCTTATATCATACCTTTGCCAATGCAAAAGGCCAAGAAGCAGTGGCACCCACCCAGAATCACCAAGCAAAGATAACATCTACATCATGTTTTTTAATACCACGGTCTAATAAAAGCAATCAGGGATCCTTGGCAAAGGATTGATTCCTGGAGATCTATAAAAAAGTACATGAGCATATTTACAGCATCTTTTAGTATGAGAAATTATACCAAATAAAAAACAATACCAAGAAGAAGAAAAAAAAAACAATGTATACTTCAGGACACTATCGCAAAGTATTTTGATAGCTTTTACCATTTAGAATTGTCAAAATGTCAGTTATAGTCAGTCTGTCATACATAGCACACAAGAATATCTTGCTCATATATAAGTGTAATTTAGAAACTCATGATCAGCCTTTTCCCATCATTCATACATACTACTATTGCCAGCCTCTGTTAACCATGGCCCTATTCCAGGCCTACATGAGGTCCACTTGCTTATATTCTTTGTATGAGTGAGATCATGTACTCTCCTGGCTTATTCCACTTTACATAATGATCTCTAGACAGATGCATCTATGCCACAAATAACAGGACATCACTGTTTTGATGAATTTTATTTCCTTGTGTATATTGTCACATTTCCTACATTAACTCATCAGTTGATAAATATTTAAGTTGTTTCCATTTCTTAGCTATTTTGAATAAAGCTAAAATGAACATGGGTTAGAAATAGCTCTTTAACATGATGATTTTATTTGCTTTGGATATATTGCCACTTATGGGATTGCAGGATCCCACGGTAGCTTTACTTTCAATCATACTGTTCTCTGCAATAGCTGCACTAATTTATTTTCCCACAAACATTCTACAAGTATTTCTTCTCTTTAGTCTCCTTACTAACAGTCCTTCTTTCTGTGGTTAGATTATAAGTCACTGTAACTTTGATATAATTTCCCTCATGATTAGTCACTCCCAGTATTTATATGCCTTGAGAAATGTCTATCTAGCTCTATTCTCAATTTTAAATTGGGTTGTTTTTATTCATATCAAGCTTTTGCAATTCCTTAAATATTCTAGATATCAGTATCTCATTTGGCAAATAATTGGGAAGGAAGAATAGTTGGGAAATAGTAATGGAGTTGCGCCTGCACTCCAATGATTGTTTCGTTTTCTGTGCAGACACTTTTCAGTTTAATGTAATTTTATTCACCAATTTTCATCTTTTGTCCCTGTGCTTTTATCATCTTAACTCAAAAGAATCCTTGCCAATATCTCGCCTTAAAAGATTTTTTTTCTCTTTGTAGTTTCATGTATCAGGTCTTACACTTAGCTGAATAATTCATTTTGAGGTTTGTTTTCTTTTCTTTTCTTTTTTTAGTGGTGATAAATAGAAGTCTTGTTTCATTGTATTAGACATGGATATTGGATTTTTCCAGAACCATTTATTGAACGGCAGTCATTTCTACAATACAAAAACATAAGAATGACTTGAGGTCAACTTTCTCCACAGGGCAAAGCAGAGTTAAAGATATCTACATGCCAGCATGATCCCCATCCCTATTTCCAGATAACATCCTTTCTTCATCTATTTTTTTCTTCATATTCAGATACAATCCTTATCCCTTTCTACCTCCACTATGGGGTCAATCTCCTTATTTCTTGTCTCCCTCTCCCCTTTTTCTTTATATTTACCTTCTGCTTTCTCTAGATCTCTCTTATAGTCCTTTTGTTACCCCTCTGAAATATTTTCTTTAACTTCTTAGAAGTCTTCTCTTGTATATACTACCTTTCTTTTTCCTTGCTCTCCCCCGAAGCAGTCTGAAGCAGAATTATTTGTATTTTTGGAAATTAACAAATAGCCATGTGTTTTTGCTTACTTTGACCTTTTGATTTTCTTTCTTCATAGGGAAAACAAAGTTCAAGTATATGATTTAATACCAAATAAGTCATATGTAAACATTATTTTTTAAATCAAAGGCCCCTGAATACATGTGAACTTAATAATACAGTACCATATGTCACTTTTAGGAGAACGGTACCATTTACAGATGAATCTCACCTGTGATCTTTATACAAACAATATATCATGTGATAAAAAAGAACCTTCTCCATTTTATGCTTTTAACTGACAATCTTACTGATGTGGTTCCATGATATTTTTCTGTAATAATATGCCATCATATAAGCTTATTATAGAGCTTTCATGAAAACTGAGGTGGTGTAATATGTCTCCATATGACACACTGAAGATATTCTTTTCTGCTACAGCTTTTGTACAAAGGGACTCTGTAAAGAATAATTTGGCATTAATTCCATTTCTAGTATTATCAAAGTACATTTATAAACTAATTCATAAAGTAAAATATTCCCAATGAGCTCTATCCAAATTTGATTATGATTTTCTTCAACAAAACTGTTAACTTTAAATTAATATTTTTGAAAAAAATTATTTGAATCAGGCTGAGTTAAAATGAGAAAGATTAGTATTCTTTCTCTAGATGGGTCTCAATATGGGGATATTTTAACAGATTGTATCCTTAGTTTGGAAGTCTGTCAAATATTTATCTTTTTCTCTTGTAAAAAAAATCATAACAACAAAACATATCCTTATCCCAATGAAACTCTTTCTTATTAGAAGATTCTACCACTCCTGAAATTATTTTGGACTTGTGGCCCTTTCTTATATGCTTGTGCAATCAATCACCCATCTTGCTGACCGCTTCCACTAGTCCAATGTTTCATCCTTACAACCCTGAGCAAGAGATTTATGTTGTTGTTTTAAAAATAGAATGCATCTTTGTCTCAGCCATATGAGATTGCCCAAGCCTGTAATCCCTGTAACTCAGAAGGCTAAGATACAAGGACCACCATTTCAAAACCTTTGTGTGCTAAGGCGTAAGTAAGCCAGCCTCAAGATCTTAGCAAGACTCCATTTCAATGTTCAAACGAAAGGCAGGATTGTAGTGGTAGAGCAATCGTCCATCACACGCAAGACTCAGGGCTGAATCTCTGGTATCAGGTCTCATGTAGGTAAAGACAATTACAGTAAGTTATGTTTCTAACCTCTTGTTGAGAAGATGTCTCCTGGCAACACACCTCCCCATCTTCCTGCTCTTTTATTCTGTGTATTCCCTCTTCCTTCAGCAATGAGTAGGGTAATATAAACAGCCTATTCACAGTGAGCTCTCCACCATTCCTCCATCTCTCATGCCTCCATCTTCCTATGTGCTTCTAAGTCACTTGGACATTTTCACTAGAAAAAGGTTTTTGTCCACATTTGTGCTCAGTATCTGTCTTTTTATTGGCGGGGGGGGGGTGCAAGAATTCTTCATATGATATTTTACAAACAATTTTTTTCCTTTATTTTTTATTTCTTCAAGTTACATCTCAATCGCAGTCCCCTCCCTATTCCCCCTCCAGTCCCACCCTCCCACCCTCAACCCCCCCATCCTCTTCCCTTTTTTTTTTTCTTTCAAGTTTAAGGTATATCTTATTTCCCCCTACAGTTTCCCCTTTCAGTCCAACAAATGGCTCTTTCTCTTATAATAACAAATACAATACAGTACAACAGAGGTAATTAGGCCACAAACAAATTTTTATGCCACCTTCTTTTTTCAGTTTCTGAGTCATATTTTTGAAGCACAAAGTACGAATTTTTCTAGAGTTTAGTTTATCTGATTTTTGCTTGTTTTGGTCTGCTCATGCTTTCACGAACATATCTTGGAAAATTTTGTCTAGACTCAAGTCTTGAGCTCCTTATGCTTTCTTGCAAGTGTTCTAACATGTTAGCTCATATGCATAGCTTTCATCAAACTGAGTTCTTATAATGGCATGACAAGAATCAAACTTCATTTTATTTTTTTCCATGTAAAATTACATCCCAGGATCATTTGTTGAAAATGCTATTCTTCTTCTCCTGTTTAACCCATTGTTCTGTATGTCTGTCCCTAAGACTGTTACACCATCAGTAACCATTGATGACTAGAGGTTTGTTTAGATTAAGAACCTCCTTTTCTGAAATGTTAGAGTAAAATTATTTTGGGGTTTCAAAATTTTTCATATTTTTAAAACATCTGCCTAATAGAATATTTTGATCATGTAGTCAGAGTCTCCATGTGATATTTATTTTCAAATAGGTCTTTTATGCACAGACTGAAGTTAATCTTACATGTGTTCTGTATACCTTCATGTTTGACTACAACCCATCCATGAAATCAGTAGAATTTTTAAATTATGGTTTTATATTGGCTTTCAAAGTTTCATATTTTGAAACATTTTGTATTTGGGGTATTTGGATTTGGGATAATCAATTACCAAAATGAAAGCCAAGAATCTTTACTAAAATCAAATTAAACAAGAACACTAAATATACTGTATATATACACCACAAAAAATTATTATCTCTGACCCTTTGATAACTTTTAACTTAAATTCTCGTCAAGAATAACTGTTGAAATTAAGAGGAAATATTTTCATTGGCTGTACTGTTATTTGCTGACACCACAAAGTCAATCTCTGCTACACCGAGAATGAATTAATAATGGGAAAACAGATGCATCAAAATGTGTGAATATTTTATACTAACAAAACACTCAGAAAATTCTATATGTAAAAACTAAGTTGACTTCCTAATTATTATTCTGTGCCTTGCATTTTCTATCTTTTATTGTTTCATTTTTTCAATTCAGTCTCTCTGGTTGAATCAGGCTAGTAAATAGTATCCTTAAACTGGTCTTCACAGTAACTAATGAGGTAGATAAGTAAAATTATTCCAATCACTCCTCTCCACTTGCTCTCTCCTTCCCACCTTCCCTCCCCTCTCCTCCCTCCCCTTCTCCTCTGAAAAGGGGACCACCCTCAAATTACCCAGACAGTGACCCATAAGAATTGGTTCAGTTGGAGTTGACCAGAGGATTTCAGATTTTCCCACTGACTGTTCCAGCTCATCCAGATACCCCTCCATGACTAGAAATAAGACATTTTGCTTCACAGGGAAGAACAGTCCTACATTAAACAGAAAGGAGATCTTTCCTGAGTATTTAAGGCAGCATGCCTATGCTTCACCCAAACTGAGAAAATATGAGACTTCAAAAGCAAACATAAGGGCCAGGGTGCTACTTAGGTTACATAAATTTAAAAAGCTTATAAAAAAGCAAAAGGAGACTAAAAATTAGAAATGCTATTGTTGATAAACAATAAAAGCATCTCTGGGCCACCTTTGTCCTTGTCCATTCTGCTACAGGTTTCTAGCCCACCTCTTTGGCAAAGATAAGAACAACAATGACTATTTTTCATCCTTAGATGCCTAACATTAAGTACAGATCCTGGCATACTAGGTGTTTAAGAAATGAATGAGGAAATTATACATAAAAGCCAAGGAAGGGAAAAGCCTGTTTCTTCTGCAGGTTTTTCCCTTAGTATGATAATTCAAAGAGAAACCCATAAAACAGTTAAAGTGGACTTCAGTCAGCCTGACTGGATGTTATTGCTAGTATTTTTGAACTGAAATGGAAAGATAAACTTTCCTCCATTCTGTTGCCTCCAACTTTCTGGGGCAGAGAGATTTTCATACACTGCCATTATTCCTCATTTTTCCTGGCTGCCATGTGTGAACCCTCTCACCTCATAGTCTCAGTATGTTAGGCTTCAATCAGTGTTCTTCACACTGGGGCACCCTTTGTTCAGCCTTTCACTTTATATATCAGCAAACTTGGTGACGAGGTCACAAAGTCCTTCATACAATGTAGCAGAAGACAGAGACAAGGTGAGGGGTAGCTCTCAGAGCCTGTTGGCCATCACACATTCTTATTTCTTCTCTAGGTTTTGGCCACCCTGAAGAATCACTGTGTAGACACCTGACAGCAGGCTGGAGCATTCTGTTCTTGAGACTGATGAATTTTCTCCAGTCAGCACTGTGGTACTATCATCATGAATAGACATACAGCCTCAGAATTGAAGCTTCCAGAGAAAAGAACTTCCTGATTATTTGAACTGTATTACTAAAATTCTTTATAATATCTGGTAATTCAACCCTGTTTGCTCATGACAAACATAAACAAAACTAAATCTTATGGGTGTTCCTAGTTAAACAAATTGAATAAACCTTCTATATTAAGATTAATATCTGAATAGAAACCACAATTTTTTTGTGCTGAGTGGTTTAGTTGTCACATAATGAGAGGAGGGTAGTTAAATAAGATTAATGGATGTAGGCTAATGTATGAATTTTCCCTGTAAGGAATGTTGTAACCGACCTTTTAAGTTATTATTTACCACTTATTTATTACTAAATTCACTTATAACAAACACCAACAATTTCTTAACTATTAACCCTATAAATTCCTACAACCCCTTTAATCTATCCACTAAACCTATTGATAATCATAACAACTACTTTCATAACCTTTTAGAATGATATAGTCTCTGGGGCAGGTCCTCAGTCGTCAGGAACACGGTATTTGTTGTAGATTCTTTAACACACTTAGCAGTCCTTCTTCTGGATCTCTCAGATGCAAGTTCGTCAGGGTAGTTGGTTCTGTGGGAGACTCCAGCCGTCTGCAGGCCAACTTACTTCTTTTGAATCAGGAACTCGGC
>CAJQZJ010033539.1:1096823-1117667 GCA_907164525.1 Lophiomys imhausi | reverse complement strand
TTTAGTCCGTCCCTTTTTTCTCTGCTAAGCAGAGAGTGAAATGAGTGGAAATAAGACTATTCCAAAATAGGTTTGAATTTATTCCAACTTAGTATTAAGAGATGAATGACTTACTACGTCATGGAGGCATCATATCTACATAATCTCCAAAATTTGCACTGCATCACTCAACATAACTCAAAACAAACCCTTATTTGCACTTGGGATCACTCATGTCTTTATCCTAGAGAAGATCTCTGCAGTGGGAAGTCTCTCAATATTAAATGTTTCTTTCAAAAACTAAGAAAGTTTCTTCTACCATACATGTCTGGATAATATATGTACAACTAATTCAGTGAACAATACATTGCACATTTCATTAGTTGTCATAAATAATGCCCAAAGCATGAACTAAATGTTAAGATGTTTGCTAAATAAGCAGGTCAGTTATTTCTCAAAACTGTTTAGACATAAGATGGAATAGAATAAAAAATCCAACAGCCATGATGACTAAGAGACTCACCTCATGAACACGGGGAGCTGAGTTGTAGATTCTAAGTGAATATGGTGAGATGGTCTTAAGTGAATGTAGTAAAATGGTCTCATAAGCAGCCAAGGTCCTTAGCAAAGGACACACGCTTGATGAACATGCTTTCAATACCTACTTCATATTCTGTGCAGCATTTTCTTTTATTTCATGTCTTTTCTTTTGATCCACATTATCTTGACTTCTCATTTGATATTTTCCTCTGTAGTACTGATGACAAGTCTTATTTTAAAGTTCAACTAATGACAAAAATCTTCACAAAAGCCTTTTTGTTTGTTTCTGGTTTTCTTTGTTTCGATGTAAACAAGGAAGTCCATGCTAGTAATAACAAGTAGTTGAAGGTTTTCAAAGTAAAGTCATTTTATTTTTTTGTGTTTTTGGCAGAATGGCCAACAAAATTTATAATTGCTCCACCAAATCATATTGTGTTGATTTGTTTGGTAGAGCAGCATATAAAGCAATGAAAATACTGTTTAAAAATTGCTGAACTAGTATCAGGATATCAAAAAGATTATAGATAAATACAAACATTAAAATTGTACCATAAGACATCCTTTTAACAAATGGACTTACAGGCATTAATATAGTAACAGCAAAATAAGTATTTGTTTACTCTGGTAAAAATAAATAGAAACACTCAGGGAAAATATTTAAAGATGTCTGTAGGTTGTGAGGAAGTGTTTTAGCTTTTTTTAAATATTTTTTTTCCTAGAATCCAGAAATAATTTCTGTGTAACTAACTTCACAGTAACTTGAAATCTCCTTAAAATGGCATAAATGGAACTTGAAAACTCAGTCATTAGCCCATGCTTGGATGAGAGACCATGGCTACTTAAAGGGGGATGAGGTAACCCCAGTATCTACAATTGGCTCTTAACCTCCAAACCACACTGCGTATAGCCACTTCTTGCAACATAGCTTCTAGTGAAAAAGAATTCTCCAAGGAAAAATAAATTAAACATGCAGCCATTTTGCAAAGTGAGTTTTTCTTGCATAGCTCTCTAAATATTTATATAACAGAGCCTCCATAATCCTCTCAGATTCTTCATCAAAAGCACTGAAAGCCGTCTTATGACGGCCTCTTTTAGTAGACAAAATGTAAAATGCAATCCAAGAATCCACACTATGGGGCTAATTCATCTCACGTTGCTTTATAAAGTAACTCAATTTTCTTCCCACCTCCCCCTGAAACATTATAAACCAAGAGCAACTTTATACCTTAAACATTTTGGGAAGTTTAAGGAACATGGGGGAGACAAATGACAAGTCTAAATGAAGAATGAAATATAGAGACACACAAGATCTGAAAAGCGCTGTTCCTGCTCTTAATTTGTGTGAGTAAATGGGTTGTAGGCTAAGAGACCAAGAGAAACTACAGCAAGCAATGATCGTGATCCAGGTACAATTAGAATTTGTCTCCGAGAGACAAAAACCTTAGCTAGGCAGGGTGGGCAGACCCTCAGGAAGGCTTTCTTAAGCTTGGAATGTGCTCATGTAAGAAAAAAAAAAGTTCAAAAACCAAGTTACATGCATAGTTCAAAGGTGACAGGTCACATAGATGGGAGTGTGAGGAGAATGTGAAAGGCAATGCCATAACCCACCACACAAAAGTAGAGGAATCTTACTACAAACACTGTAGTCCCCAGGAGATATGGTTTCCATCTCTTTGGTGTAAGTTACAGGTGTCAACTACTGTATGAGAATACTAAGTGGAAAAAACAATCCAGAAATAAACAGAGGGAAGTTTCAATGTGTGTCATTCTGAGAAACATGATAAAATTCCACCCATCCTGCTCCATCCCACTCCTTTAGAACCATTCCTTTCTCCAGAGTATCCATGATCTATAACCTAGATGAACTGATATGGTGGCAACACAGTGTTTGAGTACAAGTAACTCAATATCATATTTTTAATGTATATGGGGACTTTGTCTGCATGTATCTCTGTGTCCCTCCTCCATGCCTGGTGCCTGTGGAGGCCAGAAGGGTGTCAGATCCCCCTGGAACTAGAATTACAGATGGTTATGAGCTTTCTGGAAGAGCATCCATTATTCTTAACTACTGAGCCATTGCTACAGCTTCAAGTTCAAATAACTCTTATTTAATTAATACTGGCCCAAGGTCAAGAATAAAGATAATAGTCACTATATTACAGTATGTTATTATAGCACTTGTATTATACTGTTGTTTATCTCTTTCTGTGGCTAATTTATAAATTAAATTTCATGTCAAGTATCCATGGATAGGAAGAAACATAGTATATATTTAAGGTTAGATGCTATTCACAGTTTCAGGCATCTACTATAGATTCTGGAATGGACTACTGATGGATAAAGATGGCTATAGAATCTGCATTCCCCAAAAAAATTCCTGGGGACAAATCTATGGATCCTAACTTTTACCAGATTGGTAATAACTTAAAGCATTTATACCATAATCTTAAAATTCCCACAGGGTTACCTTTTTATAAATGTTTGTCCCCAGTCCAGACATCTATACATGACTTTATGCTGGGCCAAGCTAGACAGTAAATGTAATGTATTGAGATGGTTTAATGAGATATCCACCATAGTCTCAGGCATTTGAATACCTGGTGTTTTTTGGACAGTACTGTTTGGGAGGTTTAGGAAATGTGGTCTTGCTAGAGAAATTATATCACTGGAGGTGAGCTTTGACGGTTGTGAGATTTGTGCCATTTTGAATTTGGGCTATCTTTCTGCTTGTGGCTCAATATGAGAGCTCTCACTTTTCATCTCCAGGTGTAGAGATTAGCACTTCTTTACTCTCTGAAGCACTATGCCCATACAAATCCTTCCTTCTATATGTTGCCTTGGGTATGGTGTTTTATCACAGCAATAGAAAGTAGCTAACACACATATTCTGGATTAAATGCTGTCATCAATTCATTCTATACACAATAAAAAATCCATGTGTCTTTTATATCCCAGGCAATGTGTTAACTAAGTAATGAGATATGTAAGAAAAAAATCCTAGTCTTAGGTACTTCCCATTCTTGTTTACTCAAGAAACTAATAGAAAAACTAAGATACATGGTTCCATACTTGCCATGAGCCTTGATTACATAATTAATGCTTTTTTTTCTTTAGCTTTGAAAGACCATTACCTTATTTCAAAGGAGTCATGCCCAATTGGTTCATTTCTTTTCCATCTTCCCTTTCTTTTCACTTGCCTGCCTTTTGTTGTATTGATGTTGCCTTTTTGTGAAAAAGCAACATATATGCACTGACTGTGTAGGAGCTATCCCCAATAGGAAGCTATTAAACAAGTGAAATATGGCTGGAAGAAATGTGTTCTTAACATAAAAGACACAACTTGTTTCACAAATTTGATGTTTTTAAAAATGTAAAAATAGCTAATTACTAATTTTTTCCAGTATTTACTCACTGAAATATTTGAATAAAATACACTGAAATGAACCTCATCTTTAAGTAAGTGAATAAAACAAGTAGTATGTATTTCAGTACAACTACTTCACACTCCAGGGCTGTGTACATGCTTTACACTCTTGCAGAACACTAGCATTGCATTAACCACCATGATGTGGGTTCTTACTCTAATCAGTGAAACACAGTAGCCTACTGCTTGCCACGAAATAGCTGTGCAATGCATGGTGGCCCAGGCTCTACTTTCGGTAGTTGGTTATAAGACTCAGTATAAAAGCACACATAGTTTCTTCTAGTTTTTAAGAGTATAAAATACCAAAAATCTCTTCCATTTTAACCTGAGTCTGAGTTAATGTTTTTATTTTCTAAGTCAAATTGGTAGATAGAAAAGTCCTTAAAGGATTTTAAAGACTGTAGCTTTCTGGTTACCCGGCCTAGGTGAATAGGTGAGCTCTAGGTTCAGTGAAAGACTCTGTCTCAAAAAATAGTGTTGAGTGAGTGAGGAAGACATGTGAGATTGAACCCTATATGTTTGTATACACAAACATACATGCAGACACGTGTGCACACACATGCACATGTACACACATGCACACACACACGTGCATCTATTGTCAACTTACCATCCTCTCCCTTATAAGTTTCATATAAAATTACTTTGAAATAAATAATAATGACAGGCAATATAACGTGAAAAAGACGTTATAACGGCAAAGGAGAAGAAGCAATAAAATAGAAAACAGTATATTCAAAGAATCAGAAGAAAATTAACCCATTCGCCCATGGTACTGAAAAACAGAGGACTCACATGAAAAACCATGTGAGCCAGGATGATGAAAGACAAGGCTGAGGAGACTGACAGATGGCATAGTAAGCCCACTCTCATGGGCTCCTTTCTTACTAACTGGAAAATCATAGCCAGCATTTGAAGACCAAAGGTCAATGAGGCAAAATCTCTCAGTTTTGGTTATTGTTTTGGAAGAGAATGTTCTTGTTTGTGGAATATGTAAGTTAGAGTACACAGGCAACTAACTTGACTTGGGGCAGTGGGGAAAGGGATGCTCTTTGTAAAGGATTCCAATACAGGGAAATGTTTCCAACAGAAGAGACACAAAATTAAATGCTAAACATCTGTCTCCTAATCCTCTAATGATGTGCTACATTCAGAACCAAATCAGAAAAAAAAAAAAAGGTGTCGTTTTGCTTTGTTTTGGTGTTGAACTCACTATAGATCTGAGGCTGGATTTGAAGCCCTGATCCCCTGCCTCTACTCCTCAAGTGCTGGGATTACAGGTGTGCAACCCTGCCTGGTTCTGGAAAACAATCATTTTAAGGTATGCAAGGAAAGTTATTTGTGAAATAATGTACCCTCCTTATAAGAGACTTATGACGTATCCCACATAACTATAAATGTCATTTTAGAGGAAGTTATGTCCAGTCTAGACTTTGATTGGACATTTTCCTTTCTTTTATTATTTTGGAACAGAATTGGAATTGGTCGAAACATGAAATGCCCCTTGGCCCTACCAGGGTTTGAACATTTTGTACTGGCTGATAGTGCTGTTCTGAGAAACTGTGGGCCTTTTGAAAGGCACAAGCCTTACTGGCAGACCATGGTTGGACTTTGACAGTGATAGTTACTTTCAGTTTTGTCCAGGATTCCCTCTGGCTTCTATTCCTCCACGATATAACAGCTATGTTGCAGGTTCCCGATACCATTCAAAGGACAGCAGATTTTAAGGACAACAATTTCACCACTAATAAAGGACTACTAACCCTTGAAACTATGACTCAATGTAGCCACTCCTTCATGAGTTGTTTCTGTCAGGTATTTTGAAATTAATATTTAGAACCTCCCTGTATCACCCAGGCTCATACATCAAGCTCCTGAGTACACAAATTACAGGCTTATACCAGTACAGCCAGAGCCAGATTTTCTCTTCTTCTTTTTTTTTAAATTAAACTTGGGGATCAAGGTTCACACATAGCCTATGACACGGATCCACAGCTTTTGGTTAGCCACCGATAGTCGACTTTGCCCATGCCAACAGCCTCGAATCAGAACATAACTGAAGCTTTCCATTTTTTCTCTTCTATAAAACATTCCTGCTCTTCTGCCTGCCTTTGAGTCTCTGCCAACACACAGCTAATGGATGCCGATTCGAGCTCTCAGTACACAGCCCTTGCTCATTCTCACATGGCTGCTCTTCATTTAGCTCCATACGCAGCAAGCATTGACAGCTTTCACACTCATTATCATCTACTGTAATAAAATCATTGGCCAATTTACCAGTAACCTATCTTTGGCTGTTAATATGTGTTTATCATTTATTACATCAAATCATTTAATAACATCATCTTATCATGAACATTTCCCTTGCATTAGTTGCCTTGTAGAACTAGATACCGTTAAAGTGAAAAGAGATTTTAGATCTCCTATAGAAAATGTTTACAAAAGCTTCATACATTGTTAGTCAGAAATGAAGATAAACTTTTCAATAGTAATTCATGCTATAAATTATAGATTTTCAGAATCTTGCTTGTAAAGAGGAATCATTACTAAAGGGGTTTTTATGTGGTGTCTAAAAAACATGATTTGTAAAAAGCCTTTTTATATAATTTTCTTAACAAAAGGGTGAGAAATCTGAAAATATAATTTATCTGATTACTGCAAAGGCATTTGGTATGTAATAGGAAAAAATAAGATACTGGGACAGTACAATCCCATTAGTCAACCCAGATTGGAAAGTGGCAGAGGTCTCAAATAGATGTTCTGCTCTTACAGGAGGCTGCCTATAGAGTCTGTGACATGGAAACATTTTAGAATTCAAACCACGAATCAGAAGAACTCATTTTGAAGACAGATAAAGCAACTGGTAAATTCTAATTTCAGTGTTTTCTGTTTTTTTGCAGATAGCAGCAAAAACCATTTCCAAACTTCAGCTATTTAGCCCTTTCTCCTCCCCTGGGTGTAGGCAGCCTTCAGTTTTCCCATCTCTGCTCAGTTCATTTCTTCAACCTTGCTCCTCCCGTTATTCCAGCCTCCTCCAAAGGGGAGGTGTTGGCTGCCTCTGTAAGAGCCAGAACAGCAGTCTGAGCTGAGCCTTCTGAAAACCAGTTGACTTGGCCTGTCAGTCAGAATAGTAGGGGGTGTAGTCCAAAGAATTCATCTATTCACAATCGTTTAGATGGTTCCTATGCATATCTGATGCAGAAAATTTCTACTGGATGAAATTATCTACCTCAGAAATCTCATTGTCTCTTGGATTCACAGATATGTTAATATGCTAATGAGAATATAACCTATATTTTCTTTTACTTTGCTTCCCATTTGAAAATAACTGGTTTCTTTAAGTTTTAATAAGATATTTATTAAGGGATGGAGGGAAGTCAGATATGAGGGGAGAAATGACAATTATATTTTAATAAAATTTTAAGAAGTTATTTATTAAGTAACTTGCTACTCAATCATAACTCAGGAAAAGTAAAACAATTCTAGTTTCTAAGAGAAGAACATTTCTATCAGTGGTTTAATGTCTCTTAGTTACCAGCTACTTAAAACTTTTAAAATAAGACTCATCTTTTACTTCCATTCTCATGGTTCCAGACCATTCATCACTAATTGTGTGACTTCTCCTTTTACTAAGCATCTCACTTCAGCTAGATGGATCTCAACAACTTAACTGTGCACCTACTCTGTACTAGCACATAGAGACATGAGCATTATTTCAGTAGGACTCCTGCTAGGAGATACAGTCTATCATGAAGGGCTCATTAATATGTAATCCTTCGTTCTAAGCGTAATGGGGAAACAAGTCAAAGTGGGGAGAGCCACCAAACAACGAATGAATGGTTCCTACAAGCTCTGTGAAAAGTATCAAGGGGAAACAACACTTGAGCTCATATGTTCTAAAGTCTAAGTAGTTTATCCTGCAGATATAGAAGAAGGAACTCTCAAGAGCAAGAACAGCGAGGTTATGAATGCAGGATTACAGATGTGCTTTAGATGGAAGATCCCTGCCTCTGTGGGATGTAGTCACTGTGGTAAAGCCAAAAAGACTGGTGAAGCCTTTGTAATAGAGTTTTGTGTGATGCACTAGTAATGACAACTGTGATAGAGACTTTTGTGTAACACACCAGTAGTGATATTTGTAATAGACTGTATTGTGTGACATGCCAATAGTCACTCTAGGACCTGCTCTTTAGGTGCTGGAAGCTACAAGATGACTTCTTTTTCTTTTAAATCTTTTTTGCTACTGAAATGAATATGTAGTATTATAAAATTCATACAAATTTCTAAGGTTTGAAATTAAATTAACATGTTTCTGTCCCACCCCTTTCTCTCCACCTCATGTTCTATTTCCTTCAGACATCCATGTTTCAAATCAAAAGCTGGTCACTATTTATGTCTTTATTTCAAAATAATGTGGAGGACTAAGGCAAATTCATTGTGAAGCCAACAATTGCTAGTATCATCAAGTATTTTCTTGGATTAGTCTCCTATGCCAACAATTCTGTAGTCTCTTACCAAAGGGCATAAAGAAGCCCAGTGACTCAGAAAACAAATTACATAGCTTATGCCATACCAACCTCTAGTTCTGACTCTCTGTGCTTCCTTGGATACAGTCTGTGATGCCTAATATGTCCAGGAGACTTGTTTTTACCTTAAGATTTCCAAGCTTGTTTTTTTTTCTATTAAAATATCTAAATTTGACCTGAAGAGTCTAGGATATCTAAATCATATGCAGAAGTACCTGGACCTAGTGCCTAGCAGATAGATGTGTGCAGTTAATGAGGATGGAGTAAGTGAGGGTCAGAGTTAGTAAACAATGAAGTACTTTAGAGCAGGAAACAGTAGCCTACACCCAGACTATCACGTCCTGTCTACCACCTCGTCACTTGCTCACCTAGTTTCCTGCAGGCAATGAAGAATAACATTTTAAAGTTTTGTGGGAATGTGCGATACTACCATGCTGTCATTCCCCCCTCTTTCTGCTTCCCTCTCCACTTACTCTTTCCAGGATTGAAGCCAGGGCCTCATACCCACTTGGTGAGAGTGTGCTCTATCTGTGAGCAACACTGCCTTCTTCATTTCTCATATTTTATGTCTTATGGCTGCTTTCAAAGTACAATTGTATCGTTCAGTACTTATGTAAAAAAATGGCCTATATTGAAAGGTCTAAAATATTTACTAATGGGTCTTTACAGAAAAATCTAGCTGGTCCCTGTTCTAAAGTAATTTATCAGCCACAGGAAGTGAATGAACCTCTGATGAGCCACTGAAAAGAGGCAAAGTAAATGTGCTTCCATTCAATTGGGCTTTCTCCAATTTTCTTCAGTTATTTTTCTGGTTAGTTTTAGGCCCTAACCCATTAATCTCTAGCAAATTTAAACTGCTAGTAAATCTCATGAAACTTTTTATTTTAACTTCCTCTTTAACCCTTTCTTATGCTATGTCTGTATACTCAACACTCATCGCTAAACATTTCTAGATGTCTATAAATTGTAATCTCCTAGGTAATTAAAAAGAATCAAAAATAGACAATGCCCACATTGCCTTATGCTCTGCTTGGCTTTGTGTGTCCAGTTAGAAAAGAGAATAAGGAGCCTCAGTTGAGAAAATGCCTGTATGAGATCCAGTTGTAAGGTATAAATGTAACTTTTATTCTCCTGATTTAATTGTCATCTCCAAGGTTTACTGCTTCCATCTGCTAACCTAAGCCTTGTCTTGGAAGCTTCTAGCCTCTGTGCAATCTAATCTAGGCCTAGAATGTTTTTCATTCTCTGAAACTTATTGTTGAATAATCTCACCCTTTCTAGTTTTTTCTGAACTCTGGCTGGCTGGTTCAACTCAGCTGTTTTGGCTCAAACTCTTCTCCAAGTTGACTGATTCAATCTGGCTTCCATCAGTTTCTCACTGAATTTTCTTGGCCTCAAACTAACTCTAGTAATCTGTTCTAATCTTCTGGCTCCTTCCCATTCTCTGGCTCATTCTCTCTTCAACCACTCTATGTAAAACTCTTCCAGTAAAACTGCCTCTGAATTCCATAAACTGAACTGCTACAAATTCAACTCCACTGTACCTCCTCTCAACTCACTGACTCAACAGAACTGCTAAACAGACTGACTAGAACTCAGATATCCACATGCCTCTGTCTTTTGAGTGCTGTAATTAAAGTGTATCACCATGACTAGACCTAAGTTTTTCTTTACCTGAAACTTGCTCTATACCAGAATGACCTTGTCTCCTGGGATTAAAAGTATGTCTGCATTCCAGTCAGAAGGATTAAAGGTGTGTGATAAAGGTATGTCTGTATTACAGCCAGGGCAGCCATGTTGCTGGATTAAATTCCTCCAGAGTAAGGCATCTTCTCAATTAGTGATCAATGGAGGAGGGCACAGCTCATGGTGGGTTGTGCCATCCCTGGGCTGTTGTCCTGGGTTGTATAAGAAAACAGGCTGAGCAAGTCACGGAAACCAAGCCAGTAAGCAGCACCCCTCCATGGCTTCTGCATCAGCTCCTGCCTCCAGGTTTCTGCCCTGATTGAGTTCCACTCTTGACTTTCTTTGGTGATGAGCAGCAATGTGGAAGTGGAAGCTGATTACCCTTTCCTCCCCAACTTGTTTTTTGGTCATGGTGTTTACATAGCATCAATGAAACCTAAACTAAGACACCTTGAATTTATGTAACTTCTAAAGCTTAAATACTACCCTTATGCAAACATGCTCAGAAACACTGAAGATATAAATGTACCATATATTATCTGCCTTATTTCTCAGAATAAAGAAGGTAAATCAATATAAAATATTTTTAACATTTGATTACAACTATATGACTTTTGATGTAGTTGAACTCATTAGTTGGATTGTATGGTCTGGGAAATCAACAGGTATCTAATAAAATACATGTTCCCCTGGTTATGCTAGCTGAAAAAGGAGAACCTACTGTATACTTGGCTTTTTTGTGTTTGTTTTTTGTTTGTTTAGTTCATTGGCTGGTTGTTGGTGTTACTGTGTGTAAATGCCAGAGGTCAATCTCAGGTATCAAATTTGGGTAGCATCACTTAGGAGTCATTCACTGTGCTGGCATGAGAAGCCAAGAGTGTACCATCATTTTCAGATTTTTTTTTATGTGGGTACTGGAGATTGAAGCTGGGTCTTCATGCTTATATGGCAAACACTTTTCCAACTGAATTATATTTTTAGTTCCCCAAGAAGATTACTAAAGCTCACTTTATTTCCTTCTCTTTGGGTCTCTATTCCTTTCCAGCTTTCCCTGAAAAAAAACCTTGCACACACCTTAATCATTCCATTCAGGTACTAAGAAGCAGAGGAAACTTTCCAATTGTGAGGTAAAAATAGAGAAGAGATCTATTTCAAGTTAACTCATGCTAAGCCAACCAACAAACACAATTCAAAACACTTCTAGGCAGTAACATGTACATGTTTAATTTTCTCTTATGTTCTGGGAGAAAATGATTATTGTTCTTTTCATTTATAAATGCACTTTTCATTTAATAAAACAAGACATCATTTGCAGAGGTAACCTTTTCCCTCTTGTGTCTTACTGTGACTTAGTGGATATAAATTGCTCCCATTAGAGCCTTAATGAGCTTCTGGCTGACAGGCTTAACTGGAATTTGCTTCAGTTGTTCAGTGCACAACTGGACAAGACACTGTTAACTGTGTTTGAACATCAGCAAGGACAGAAAGCAAGTTTATAAGTAATTCAAAATAGACATTGTCTGAATTATACTTCAGGAACATTAATAGACTTATATGAAATTACCCCTTTAACCTTACAGGAAAGAATTAGAGATATACTAAAATCTTTCTCACTGGTATCATCTATAAACAGTAAGAAAGCAGCTTTGTTATACATTACTGAAAATACTTCTTCACTATAACAAGTAAAGTGAAACTGAAAGAAAGATGTAGGAAGTAGGAAGGGAGATACATACATACATACATACATACATACATACATTAGCACACATACACACACACACACACACACACACACACACACACACACACACACACACACTTGTAAGACAACTGGCCAAGCAATTGTAATACAGCTTCAAAAGTACTGAGAAACTTTGATAATTGGTAGAGGGGTGTCAATAGTGTACAATCCTTAGTTCATTAAAATCTCATCATCCTTTCTCTCAACATGCCAAAAGGCTGATGATACAAGAGATATTATTATAGCACTTTGTAGACACTTCTAGCTTGGGTCATAAACATTGAAAACAATGTATGTATATGCTAGGAACTTTCAAACTCAAATTGAGTGAAAATTTATTTATAAATATCAGTATCATCAATAAAACTACAAAAAACCCCACAGCAATGATTTACAGAGTCCCCTGCATAATAAATGGATATCCAGCACCATTTCAACAGTCTTTAAGTGGGACTACAAAGCTGAGACACCCTAGCATGGGGCAAGCATTCAGGAACTGTCTTCGTCATTGTTCTATTGTTGTGAAGTGACATATGACCAAAACAACTTTTATAAGAGAACACATTTAATAATTGGGGAGCTTGCTGTGGCTTCAGAGGCTTAGTTCATTGTCATCATGGCTGGGAACATGGCACTGAAACCGTAGCTGCGTGCTACGTCCTGATCCATAGACAGAGAGAGGGAGAGAGATGCTGGACTTGGTATGGCCACCTAAAACCCCACCCTGTGACACACTTCCTCCAACAAGGTCACACCTTCTAATCCTTCTAATCCTTTCAAATAGTGCCACTCCCTGATGATGAAGCATTCAAAAATATGAGCCTGTAGGGCCACTCAAACCACCATAGTAATCATCAAAAGAGAAGCAATGACTGAGCTAATAACTAGTTGGAGGTTTAAGCGCCACACAGATCCTTTCAGTTTAGTTAAGAAAAGACAAGGATTAATGCTCAGCTACAAACTTAACGTGAAGCCAAAGTTTGAATGATCCAAGATCAGAAACTTTTTGAGTGGTAACATATTACATGTAGGAAACTCCATATGTCTCAATTGGTGGGTTACAATCAATATGCAAGTGTATTAAAAATATTCCATAACATTATCTTTAGCAAAGTATATATGGTGTGTATAAAACATAAGTAAATCTTGTGTTTAAACTTGGATCCCATTCCCAAGTTATCTGATTATTGTATATGGAAATATTACACACATACACACACATATACACCATGAAAAAAAATGTAACCATTTCTAGACCCATGAATTTCAGTTCAAAGTTACTAAACTTGAAAAAAAAAAGCACATTTAGTTACATAATTCTACATAGGGCAGTTGGTAAGGATGTTACAATTATGATGAAAACATCACATTATAAAAAACACATTTGTGTATTTCTTATCCAGAAAACATTTCTAAACTAATGTCTGTCCTTTGGTTACCCCAAGAGGAATCATTTATTGGATAACTGATTGTTATCCTTTGAGGAAAAATGAAGTAATTGCAATTTGCTATGGCATCTTTTCCTTTGTAATTCTGCTAACAAGTGAATCTTTTGGGGAAAAGTATATATGGATCATAGCATTAAAGATACTTCTTCCTTATGCCATTTTACAGTATGACTATATCTAGAATTTAGGAAAAAACATGCTGTTCTTCCTAAGAGTTGAGAAACTGACTTTAACTATCCATATTATACAGCTGAAATAAATGTCTTTCTACGCTAAAAGCAACCTTCTGAAATTATATTCATACAAGTTGCAAGAATTAGTATCCATTTGTCCTTTAAAAAATAATGTTTTTGTACAAGGTCACAAAATCAAACATGTAAGGAGTAAAGCATAGAAAATTGACAGAGTGGAATAAATTCAGAGGTCACAATGTGAAACTCAGGCCCAGGTTTGTGGGAGAAAATGGTGACAACTCTGGTATGAAGGTCTCTGTTTTCTAAGAGAGCAGAAATTCAGACCTGTATATAAGGCTTTTAAATTTTATTGTGTCTATTTTGGTAACTAATTAAAATGTAAAACACTGTAAAGATCAAAACCACAGACCAAACAAAGCTTGTGTGTGGGTTGTGTCTGTCAAGAGGGATGATTTACTACCCTTGTAAATTGGCAGATTTGGTTGTCGTGGGTATTTCCATCTTTGTCTGGACTGTCTTCTACGCTATCAATCCACCACATTAAAGAAAATACATGAATGCTCTCAGTAATGTGCATATTGATAGAATAACTGTACATCTTCCTCCTAGCATGTACACTTAAAAGAACAAACTACTGCATGTTGCAAAGAAATACAAATACAGAACTGAAACTTGGGACTTTTGTGGATAGTATTTGAACAGCATATTTGTCACTGGTAAGCCAAGTAACTTTGCACAAGGGACTGAGTCTGTTTGTGGTTCAGTTCCACACCTGCAAGATGGAGGTGATGGCAACTGCTCTTATAGTTCTTTGTTTAAATATGTGTACATTTGTGTGTATGTGTGTGTGTGTGTGTGTGTGTGTGTGTGTGTGTGCGCGCGTGCACACACCCACAAGTGTCTGTACTACTTGATAGTTATTATTCTCTACCAGTCCCAAACTTTGACATACCTTTCCCACATTAGGCAGCAACTGATACCATATGTAGCCTCACGTGACATTGCTCTTCAGACAGAACACATTGGAGGACCAGGTCCCTGTGGCAAATCCCTAATCTTCATCCTCAACACCAGATGCCATCACTTTTTTGAAATGTCATAACTTCACATTTCAACAGAGATAATATAAAGTGAGTTTCTGAAAAGTATGAGCAGTTAAAATGTTATGATCTCTTCCTTTGTTGTATCATTTTGGAGATGATCCATTTAAAGTCAGGGACATTCTGTCTCTGGAGTTATAAGGCTTAAAACTCAAAAAGGCTTTTTTTTTCTTTTTCTTTTCTCTGCATGGGCTAGTGAAGCATGGGAACCTATTGACAGATTCTTGAGCTAGTAATAATTTACCATGTTATTTCATTCAAGCTCATTTTCACATTAAGTGACTGGTGGTTTAAATTTTCTTAAGGGTAACAAAAATGCCTTTGAATGCCTGTGACTAGAGAAAACAGTCACATGACATCTTCTCTACTCAAGTGATCATATGAGTTTAAAAACTGTAAATGACGACATTAAATTAATTCTCAGGCATACATACTTGTTCATTGGGAAAGCTCAAATACATTCTGTCGTTTAAAGATCTATGGATTGGTTTCTTATTCCCCAGATTCCTACAAATAAAGTTAAACCTACTGTACTTTTCACCATGTTTCCCCTTTTCCAGGTACAAGAAGACAACGATAAACTCTGAAAAGTAACTCTGGTTGATTTTGTAGGTCTTCAGGTACGTTAACCACTGCTTAGGAATGCTCTTCAGCTCAAGTAAAGTCTAAACCAGAAGCCAAAGAGAGCGCAATTACACTGGATGAGAAACACCTGAGACATGATGAAGACACACACACACACACACACACACACACACACACACACATTCACATGTGCCCTTCACAGTAAAAGAGAAGTAACACAGAATTCACAGCTCAGTGTTCATATCAAAAGTGAGTTACAAACAAGCTCTTTTTTCTCACACAGCCATTTCAAAATGCTATCTCTTCTGGCTTTCAGCTACTCAGGGAGGCTGAAGCAAGTGACCACAAGTTGGAGGTCAGCCTGGGCTACTTAGTGCGACACTATCTCAAAAGATTAAAAAAAAAAAAGAAGGTTCAGGATATAGTTCAGTACTAGAGCATTTTCTACATGTTTAAGACTCTGTTTACAATCTCTGTCCAAGGGTGTGGGGGGGAGATAATAAACAAAACAAAACACCTCAGCCCTGTCCTAAATATGTTGGGTAGTCCATCCATATCACATGACTTGAGGTTTTGTGAAAACTTCTGATTTTTGCAGTCACCCTAGGTCTGCCAAATAGGATGGAGTATAGAACTTGAAAGGATACAGTTTTGAAAGACAACTCAGGGTGTTGTTGTGGTCAACAACATTTGAGAGCTGTTAATATCCCTACTGTGTTATGGATATTAATACAAGTAGAATGATTAAATTTGGGCTAATTCTCTTAATTTACTTGAAAACCAATACTGTTTAAAATCTCAAATCTTCATGGTTAAGATGCTAGTAATTTTTCTATAAACCTAAACCTAAGTCTTAACTGATGGAAGTACAAAGCTTATAGTAGGGGTAGGTACTATATTTTGCTATTTATAAACACAGTTACCGATTAATCCTGTAGTATTTCTCAACACTCTAAATGCCACAGTTATTACAAACCAAAAGAATGGCATAGAAACTGTCATAAAAATAATGCCTTTGAGTTACATCATTTTCCCTTTTAATGTATTTCTACAAAGAAGATAACTTAATTAAAACTAAATACTACTAAAGGTTAGAGTTTAAGTTATAGGTCAAAATTAGAAACAGGACATTAAAGTTTAATAAACTAAGAAATCAGACTTCAAAGGTGAAATACACCTTTCAATCTTCTATAACTCTGTAACTCTAACTTGGGCTTGGTTGTTTTTCTTCTTTGGAGATTTAATACAAAAAATTTAGTACTTTTATGTCTTAATATTGAAATGATTAGAAAAATTTCCAAGAATGTATGCCCAATGTTTTATTACCAAGTTCTTTCTCACTGTTTTCTTACTATGAATTAATATAATGTGATTGTTTCACTGTTAGAAATATAGCATACTATTTCTAGTATTCATAGTTCATCATTATTATCACACTAGAGCTGTTTTTTCAATGACAACTACTCTTTTTAAGACATCTAAACATCCTGGCCTCTGTTTATAAGCACCTAGGATGCTTACATTTGAAAGACAATTATTAATATAATTTTGAATAATGATCACAATAATCCACCAACAACCTAGAGAAATGAAGAAACTAAAATTATCGTGTCTATAATATAAACACTTAGGAGATTAAGACAAGAGAAGTGTAGTGAGTTTGAGGCCCTGTTTCTGTATCTACACTGTGTGTTACAGACCAGTATGAACCAGAGTGAGACCCTGTCTCAGACAAGAAGCAAAAAGCATACATAAGAAAAATCATGCATATCTATAAAGTAATATTCCTTATGAAGTTTTGAGTATTTTTCCATTTATGTGCATGTGGCATAAGGCAGTATTCATCTCAAATGATTTTAAGTATTTTGTTTACCAATCTGTTATAATACAGGTGGGTTTCAATGATAATTTTCTATGAATATTTGTTGAAAAGCCTTAAATAAACTAGGCAACACTGGTTAAATGTTTGAGTAGTTGTACTGGATCAGTTCTAAAATGTTTTATCAAAAAGGTGTCTAAAAACTACTCTATCTAACTGAAATTACTTATTTTTTTTAACTAAGAACAACTGATTAAAAAATATTACACAGGTATCAATCACAGAATCAATCATATTTTAACTCCTGTAAGACAAACACAGGATCTAGATCCTTCTATGCCTTAGGGAGTGTTACAGACAGGCCAAAGCTTGGCTTGCTGTGAAACTCCACACCTGAAAACACATTTCTGCACCTGGCCAGCTTCACACTTCTTATCAGGCCTTCTCTTAACTCCGCCCCAGGTCAAAGAACTGAGTTAGCTTTCTTCTACACCTAACTCTCCTACAGCCCTTGTGTCAGGACTTGTGTTAAACTCTTTACAATCCAGTTTGCTTCTGTAGTTGTTAAATGCCACGCATGAGCTGTGGAAAGCTGAGCCCAGTGCTTGCAAGGATGTGGTATGTAACTGGAAGCCTCTTTTCCTGTGACTGGCAGAGTCTCTGTAGGTTGTTAGGTTCCTCAACCTTAGCAAATATTCCATGGCAGGATATTGCATGTAAACCGTTAATATTTTCAAAGCATCCATTTGATCGTTAGAACTCTGAGGTAAGCAGTAACAAATTATGATCATTCTAAGACAACTGGAGTTGGGGGTGGGGTTTCTAGGTAATTTCCATAGTGAAGAAATGGGGGAGGCCTCTAGGCAACCACCATACCAGACAACATACAATGAAATAACAGTCGAACTGGGTCTGGAACTTTGCCCTTCTGATGATTCATTCTATATTTTCTGGTAATCTGTTAAATTTCTGCTCATTCAGTCCCTGTAACTTACAACTTTTACGAATTTAACGATTCCAGAAATAAACAACTCAGCTGGAATATGAAAATGAACTAAAAGAAGATGTAGGTGGGAAAGCAAAAATATAATCATCTCCATATCATGTTATGAAAGAAAGCATTTTCTCTGGTATACTGCGACTTATATTCATAAAAGAAACAACAGCAACAACAAAAAGGAGAAGTAAGAATGTAAGGCTGACTTCAGTTCCAGTTTCTCTAGAAACCGTATCTCACAGACAAGCAGCAAAGCAGATTTGCAGCTCTTCTGTTATTCTGTGCTGACAGGAGAAAGAAATGATCTGTACATGGCCACTAGTTACCAGTTATTGTCATTCTGGATTTTAAAGAGATTTGTTGTCACAGTAAAAGAAACACTGATTTTAGCTACTTACATTATTTTATTTATTTAATGATCTAATTCCTATGCAATTTGTTATTAATAAGCATCAGTGTTTCATTATATATTACAATAAATTTATACAGCTAAGTGGACATCGAAATACACAGGGGACATGACTCTTCTCAGGTATTTGTACAGATTTTTTCTAAGTTAATGAATCCAAACTCAAATTGATCAGAAAATTGCTCTTTTAGGTTATTTTCTGTCCAGTTTCTTATTAAGTTTCAACTCTATGCCTCACTCCAAAGATCTACTTTTCCTACCTATTTATTGACTCTGCTTTTCTATATTCTGCCTATGGTTTCATACGTTCAAGCTTTATATTTTCTTTCCTTTCTAAGACATGAACCCTGGCTCTAAATATGCATCTATGCCTTATATATGTACATATATATGTATATATAAATATATATATGTCCACCCTACTTTCCAGCATGATTATGCTAATAAATACAGAATTGGAATCACAGTCAAGAACAAATGTAGAGAAAACAACATTAGAACCATATATTCATCAGCCATAGCTGTACACCAATTCAGTTTTTCAGCAGATATAACTTTTCTCAACCTACTTATTTTCTAGGTATGTGTCATTCTGATATAATAAATAATATAAGGCCTCATAAAATAGAGCCATTTATTTTTATTATTAAAATATATCAGATCAGGATAGTTGCTCATGAAAGGAAGATGAGCAAAGAAAACATCAGAAATGTACCTATGTAGTTAAAACTCAGGTGAACGTTATCCTACCTGATACGATGAAAGGGAATGTATGTTGTGGATCTATGTAGACACATACTTCAACTAGACCAGAAAACACCATAGGAAGCTCATAAAGGTGACAATATTCAAACTGAGATTTGAAAAATGAATGGATAATACAAGTTAGGGAAAGACAATGAAACAGGATGATTAATTAGAGGAACCTGCATTACATGAGAAGGTGGGGCAGAGTCTGGAATCATGAAGCAACTAAAAGTATCTAATATACCTAATTTCAGGACGCAGAGGTAGTAAGAACCAGAGATAAATCTGGAGGACTAATTGGAAAACAAATTATGGAGTATTAGTAATGATCACCAGAGAATTTCACTTTATCCTAAAGTCAATGTTAAGAAAAGATTATGTCATGAAAACATCAACAATAATATAACAAGGCCCCATGATTAACATGGCCAACATGCTAATGAGTACATAAATAATAGCTAGAGTAGATCTCAGGCATCATGCTAAGTGATTGACAGGTGTCATCTCGGCTAGCTCTTAAGGAACTCCACCACTGTTAATGACCCTACTTTCCAGCATGATTATGCTAGGAAATACAGAATCACAGTCGAGAATAAATCTAAGAGAAACAATATTAGAAACCAAACCAAACAAAAAAAAAAAACCAACTAATAACATCTTAGCATTAATCTATGCCTGAGAGGACTTCTGCTTAACACAGTACATTAAACTAGAAAATGGAGAAGAAGAGATAGGTGGAGGAAGAAGAAACAAGCCAGATACAAACAAAAATCCTGTTCAGAGTACATACAGACAAAAGGAAAAGAGGCAGTCAGTAATAGCCTTGCTTGCTCATCTAGGAAGATAATAGCAGCTGAAGGGGAAAAAATGAAGAAAATATGTCAGATTTGAATCCACCATGGTGTATACAGTACAATTATTCAAAGAGCAAAAGAGAAGGTATCAAGAGAATAAGAGACATGATAGCTCAAATGAAACAGAAGGTGATTCAGATACAATCACATAAAATACCAGCTTAGGTATTTAGGTCAGTGACTAAGTCCCACTTTTCTCTAGGATTCCTGCTTAGAAAAGGAGTGGGAATCTAAGGTCGGAAAAGTCTTAAGTGAGTAAAGGGTGAACTGAGTGCATTTCTTTCTAGTTGCACCACAAGCTTCTAGGAGGCACTCCATGTCCATATCTACTGCAGTAGGATCAGTAAATGCACCCCCTTGCTTGACTCAAACTATGAAATTCTATTGCAGTTGAAAAGGACTAACTATAATTCCCTCTTCTAGGAGACTCTTTGGAGAGTTTAAAAACAGAGTAGACTGGATCGCTTAGATGAAGAGATAAGTAAGGGGGTACATACACACTCCATCAACACTTTCCAGACTACTTAGGCATCATTAAGGTATGCAAGTCAGATTCTCTTGTCCTTTAAATTTTCTAGCATATTTCTTACCTTACTTTCATTTTATTTTTTATAGCACTTAGTACCTATTGATTTTCTATTTTATAAGTTACCTTACAAAATAGAAATACTGTGTAAATGGTAATACTGTGATATGAAGTAATCTCTAGTTCAACTGTCCTCCCAAGGTTAATAAACAGAACACAACACACACACACACACACACACACACACACACACACACACACACACA
>CAJQZJ010033539.1:1086374-1096813 GCA_907164525.1 Lophiomys imhausi | reverse complement strand
CACACACACACACACACACACACACACACACACACACACACACACACCAGTGTGTTGCACCTTGAGACTTTTATACTTTCTGATTTATCTGCTGTGAAAATCAGCCCAGGCACAGAAGAGGGTTATTATAAAATGTTGATATACCAAAAATTAGTATTTAGCTAAACTATGATCAAAAGACTTTGGGGCTAGTGATGGTGGTCTAATGTTGACATTACAGAACTTCACAGGTACACAAGCACTAGAGTCTTGAAGAATTAAGTGCACAAGGAGAGATGTAGAAAGCATTTTCAACATCAGCTCACAAGAAAGGACTTGATTGTATTTGACTATAGGATCAATATACAGGAAGTCTTTAATGTAGTTGTTAAATCTTTATTTTTACATTGCAAAAAAATGTTGGCACACAAAACAGCACATTCTGTAGGGGTTAGATAAATTAGATTTAGAAAATATATAGGAGTTTCTGATACTGTCTCTTAATTTGGGGCCTGAAGAGCATTATCAGCATGAAGTCAGCAAAAACAGGAAAGACTTAATAGACTGAAAAACAGGAAAGACTCAATAGACTGAAAAACAGGAAAGACTCAATAGACTGAAAAACAAGGTTGAAGTCAGGAAAATAGGAAAGACTTAATGGACTAGAAGAAACAAAGTATCTTGCCTGACATTGTTTTCAGCTGCTAAGTGGGCGGAGCCCAAATTAAGCTGAAACAGAGTTCCTCCTATTTAAGGACAGTGCATGGAGCCCAGAAGAAGAAGAGGCCCCTGATGCTAGAGAGCTCCAAGAGTCCTGCTGAAAAAACGGCTGGCCATTGATGGCCAGCTCTCTCCCTGAAGCAGAAAGAAGCTGGTGAGCAAAGAAAGCCTGAGCAAGACACTAAAAGGCCAAGGACTGGACCCTGTGGCTCAGCTTTTGCCTAGAGGGGTTTTGATCTGTCCAAACAGTGGCTTAGGGGAAACTGTGCCTGGCTTTAAGGACTGAGGCAGAGCAGCTGAGTTCCTGATTCAAAAGAAGTAAGTTGGCCTGCAGATGGCTGGGGTCCCCACAGAGAAGAAAGCATGAAGCCTTATTTAAGGTGAGACTGCAATAACCAACTTACCCTGACGAACCTGCATCTGAGAGATCCAGAAAAAGGACTGCTAAGTGCGTTAAAGAATCTACAACAAAGACTGTGTTCCTGACGACTGAGGACCTGCCCCAGAGACTGTATCATTCTAAAAGGTTATGAAAGTAGTTGTTATAATTATCAATAGGTTTAGTGGATAGGTTGAAGGGGTTGTAGGAATTTATAGGATTAATAGTTAAGAAATTGTTGGTGTTTATTATAAGTGAATTTAGTAATAAATAAATAAGTGTTAAATAATAATTTAAAAGTTCGGTTACAACATTCCCTCTAATTGCTTCTTTCTCTCTTTTACACAGCACCTAATCACCATAAAGTCTCATCTATTAAGATAGTTCATGATCCTAAATTCAAATTCAAAGCAATGACATAGGAGTTAACTCTCCATTGACAATGAGGGCCCGTGATCAATTATTAGCTAGTCATATAGCTGTAGACAAGAAAGACAAGTAGGTCAATCTATAGCCTATAAAACAAGTGAAAAGAAATGGAAGAGATAGTGGACCAAGGTGCCCACGACACACACATGACTACTTTCCTGAATAGACAAGTAACACATGATTGCTTCTCCAATTTGGTAGAGAAGTAATGCAAAGGATATGTTGACCACTTCTTGGTTCAGCACATAATGACCTCACAAATAATCTCAGTAAAGATTTTCTCAATCTCCGGTTTCCACCATAAATCCTATAATAAGCAATTGGATAAAGCAGCTCATCAGTACCTTCTCTTGGAGTCCTTCCCACCCTTTAAATATTTTTACTTTTTCTATGTTCACTCTGCTCACTTCCTATCCTTGGTCCCTTATTCTTCTTGGGTGTGAGATAACAAACGAAAAAGCTACTTGCTAGGATGCCCATGGTGACTGTCAATTGTCAAACACCTAGCTCTCCAAGTGAAGCTGACCAAGACCTGAGAATGGCTCTGTTGCACTCAAAGAACTCACATCAGTACCAATATTAAGTCATTGATTATAATTATACACACGTTATATAAATAATGCAGTATAACCTAACAGAAACATATAAAACACAAGCCTACCTGTGCTTTTTTTTTAAGTAAAAAGAAAACCAATTAGCATATCTAACATGGAGATATTGGTTTCTAAATATTAGTTTTCATTCAAAAGAATCAGGGATCCCAAAAGAAATGAACAAGTTAGAGAAACCATAAATGCAACTAGGGTGTTTTGCTATGCCAAAAAAAAAAAACAACCTAAAGAAAACCTAAAATAATAAGAACAGGTGGAAAAACTAAAAAGATGCCTAAGGCTAGTAGAAAGGAAATTATCTTTGATGAGTAAGAAGATGTTTACAAATTAGTTTCAGAGTAACCATCTGCAAAGTACTTAATTCCAAAGAGAAAATAGTTTTGTTTTTTTTTTGTTTTTGTTTTTTTTTTTGGTGGACTAATCTAACAGTCACGAATTTAAGTAATGGACGTTACTATCCTTAAAAGCAAAATGAATCTACATCATGAGTGTGTTGGCTTGTTTTATGTCAGCTTAACACAGGCTAGAGTTATCTGAAGAGAGGGAACCCCAATTGAGAAAGTGCCTCTATAAGATCTGGCTGTAGGGCAATTTCTTAATTAGTGATCACATAGGGCCCAGTCCACTGTGGATGATGCCATCCCTCCTGAGCTGATGGTCTTAGGTTCTAAGAAGAAAAGGAGTAGGAGTCGGAGGAGGAGTCGGAGAAGGAGTCGGAGGAGGAGTCGGAGGAGGAGGAGGAGAAGGAGGAGGAGGAGGAGGAGGAGGAGGTTGGGCAAGCCAATTAGCAACATCCTACTATGATATCTGCATCAACTCCTGCCACCAAGGTCCTGGGCTAACCTACACCAGTGATGGACCACAGTGTGCACATGTAAGCCGAATAAACTTTTCCTTCCCGTTTTGCTTTTGGTCATGGTGTTTCAACATAGCAGTGACCACTTTAATTAAGACAATGAGATTCTTTATGGGATTCAAAAGAATGCCATAAAGATGGAAGATCACTTGAGGAATAATAAATATACAGACCTGAAGCTAATTGTGAGGAAACAGCAAAGAATATTCTACAAATTTGCCAATTTTACTCTACTAAGAACATTAAGATTTAAAAAAAAAAAAAGGCCAAATGGATGGAACTAGAGAAGCTCATTCTGAGTGAGCTAACCCAGACTCAGAAGGATGCACATGGCATCTATTCACTTATAATTGGATGTTAGCCATATAATACAGGATAACTATACTACAACCAACGCACCCAAGGGAACAGGAACATAGACTTTTTTCCTGTCAATGAGACACTTTGCCCTAGTGGTGCTTCCTTGTAGGCCCCCAGTGTATGAGGAGGCTCTTGGCCCTCATATGACTGCTGAACTGGGGCAGGGGACTATTATGTAGGGACACTCCACTCCAGAGGAGTGGGATGGAAGGGGTGGAAAGAGAGCACTGTGATGGAGATGTAACCTGAAGCAATAAATAAATAAATTAAAAAAAAATAAGGCTGAAGAACTCAACACATTAAAGAGATAAGACTGTGATTACATCGTGAGATCTGTGAATAAAACTCCCAGGACAGAAGCTGTATCTGCCAAGGTTGATTGAGTAGAACGTAGAGTCTATTGTTGCATAGATGGTTCAGTAATTACCAGCACCTGTTGCTCTTCACGCAGGACCGGGGGTTTGATTCCAGGCACCCACACAGTGACTTATAACCATCTGTAACTCCAGGGAATTGGATGCCCTCCATGACTGCTGCAGGCATCAAATATGCATGAGGTGCAATGCATACATGCAGACAAAACATTCAGATATGAAATAAAGTGGACAAATCGAAACAAAAAAGAATTGCAGTGATGTGGCAGGTCAGAGCCCAATTTGACTTTATCCTGGCCTAATTTTACCCGCCTGAATAGCTGTCCCTTGCCCAGCTCTTTGGGAATCTTTCAAGTTAGCAGATAATTAGTTTTCGCCAATCCAAAGGTAAGAATTTCATCAGACAGCATCTGAGGCCTATATGAGAGATCCCCCCCTCCCGTTTACTATGACCCGCCTCTCTGAGTTTTCCACCAGTCCATTTGTTAGATGCTTAGATGCTTTGGTTGATAATTCTCCTGGTTCTGTTACTATAAACCTCCATGAAACTGCTTCTATGTGGGAATACAGAACATGGAGTAATGTATCTCCAGAGCAAGTAGTCTCATATTCCCTTTAAGATGAAAGCTGTGGGTTTTGTGTGAACAGATCCAATCCTGATTGCACCCTGCACCAGAAATTTTTTTAAGTTACTAGAAAATCATTAGAAGTTTGTGAAATTTGAATTAATACTTTGAATTAGATAATAATATTGTATTATGTTGCTGACTGTTAGAAAAGTTCTTTGGCAATGTAAAAGAAAGTACATAGGAACCACATCTTCCTGTATTTGTAATACATTAACATAAAAAGAAAGGAGGACAAATTCTAAGCAAATGAAACAAGGTGTTAAGAATTCAGCACAAAAAAAATTATTTTTGGGCCGGGCGGTGGTGGCGCACACCTTTAATCCCAGCACTTGGGAGGCAGAGGCAGGTGGATCTTTGTAAATTCGAGGCCAGCCTGGTCTACAAAGTGAGTCCAGGACAGCCAGGGCTACACAAAGAAATCCTGTCTCGAAAAACCAAAAAAAAAAAATTATTTTTGCATTTTATTCTGCAAGAAAATGAAAAGATAAAGGTTTAAATGTGACCTAAGGAACTAGCAAGTTTTGTTTTCTCACCCTGGGAAATAGATCCAGTGGATAATACATCTTTATTCCATTAATCTAGCAATTTCCAGGAGTGATTTAGAAAGAAAACAAAACAAACAAACAAAAAAACCTGTGGCCTCTTTTGTTTATATCAACCTTGTATTCCTATTTGGTATAATTCATGTTTTAACCCATACTGAAAGTACTATATTCTCATTTATCAATCACATGGTAGTCAGGCTTCAATAACATAATTCTAAGATAAGAAAAGAAGTTAAATCTAAAGAAGTATGATTTGAGATATTTAAAAAATCAACATGCTACAGGTATCACATCTCAGGCTATGTCCACCATGACTGACTTGGGATGCTGAAGTGAGATGTTTTGTTTTGGTTTTTGGTTTTTTCGAGACAAGGTTTCTCTTGTGTATCCTTGGCTGCCCTGGACTCACTTTGTAGACCTAGTTGGCCTTGAACTCACAGAGATCCATCTGCCTCTGCCTCCCCAGTGCTGGGATTAAAGGTGTGCACCACCAGGCCTGGCAATTACAGACAGCTGTGAACTGTGAGCTGTGAACCATGTGGTGCTGGGATTTAAACCCGGGTCCTTTGGAAAAACATCCAGTGCTCTTATCCGCTGAGCCATCTCTCCAGCCCTGAGATGTTTCTTAAGAAAACCAGGACTTTTAGTGAATTCTACTCCAGCAGAGCTTTAGGATTATAATCCAGCTCCACTAGTCACTAGATGGATGTTTAAAAATATTCCATGTATTTAGTATAGTTATACTCCTAAAAGGAACTATAAAACATTATTGTCCAAGTTTCATAAATTACCCAACAAAGGGCTAGGTGTCAGACCATTTACCTAACACACACAGGGCCCTGAATTACACCCCTAACACTACCAAAAAATTCAAGTGATAAACTAAAATAAAGATATATTGAATGACTTTTCCAAGTTACACAACCTATACAAATTTTTAAATAGAACTGTGCCCCTGTGGCACCAGAAATGACAACATCAATTCTCCCTTCACCTTTGTTCTGCTCTGGGAATAACACAAAAACCAAACACTGCAAACATTTCAAAAAAGACTACTTAATTTGGGGCTGGGATAGAATTCCACAACAGGGTCCATGTGTTATCCTATCTCCCAACAGTGCCTTTCTAATCTCTCTCCCTAGGAAATCGCCTACACTGAATATAGGAAGTCATGGCCTAAACAGTTATCCATCCTGGCAAAACCATGTATAAAACAACTCAAGTGCCAAATAACAGTAATCGCTTAGATATACAATAAATTTAATGCATTTTATTGAGAATTTTAATGATCACAATAAATATATATTATGTGTTTGAGTTTGCTTTTTGTTGTGGTGACAAACGTCATGACGAAGAGCACCTTGGGCAAGAAAGGGTCTATTTCATCTTACATTTTACCCTACAGTCCATCAGGAAGGGAAGTTAGGGCAGGAACTAAAGGCAGGAAATGACACAGAACACTTGAAGGACTGTGGCTTACTAGTGTGATCCCCCTGGCTTGCTCAGACTGCTTTTCCATATAACTCAGGACCACCTGCTCAGGGGTGGCACTGCCCATAAAAGCCTGTCCCTTTGCACACCAACCATTAATCAGGAAGATACCTACAGACTTAATCTAATAGAAGCAACTCTTCAACTGAAATTCCCTCTTCCCAGATTACTCACTTGGTGTTAGGTTGACAAAAAAAAAGTAACTAGCATGCTATGCTTCATAAAAAAGGGGAGTACAAAATTCTTCACAAAACATGGTTCAAACACATGTAATTATATATTTAGTACATTTGTGTTTGTGTACACACACACACACAAAGAGGGAGAGAGAGAGAGAGAGAGAGAGAGAGATAAATATATACAGAGAAACAAAAACAAATGTTAGCATAGTAAGAACTAGCTGATGTAGACTCCCTTGGCTTATTATTGTGTATGTTGTCTTCATAATCCAAACTTTCTAATACTAGTCTTGATTGGCTTTACTATTTTAAAAGTCCTTAACAGTGCTCTAGAAAATAACGGTAATTTAAAAGCATTAAAAATTCATTAAGATGAAGCATTCTTATCAATTCTAAGACAGAACTGAATGTGTTGGAACATATTTGTACTCCCATGCCTCAGGAAGTCGAGTCAAGCTTGGGCTGCATATAGAGCTAGAGAATGAATAGGGTATATAGGAGACCCAGTTGCAAATAAAACTAAAACTAAAACCTGAAATGCAATTCTTTAACCAGTCCAACTATGCCATGAAATCACTGAAACTGGTTTAATTGGGTTAATTCAGTTTGTGTGAAATTTACTCTAATTTAATCACTTTGAAGTTTGCCTGTCTGCAGCCACTGTATTTTCTGCTTAAATTATCTAAAAAGAATTAACTTTTAAGAGTGATTGTGTTGACAGATTCATGAGTGGAGACGTGGGACCCCAGTGTGAACTGCTGGAGATTTAAAGAAATAAATCCTCTTTTCATCCTTTAAGAGGCTGAAAAGCTAGCAGCAAGGGATGTGTCAGATTTTCTGTTAAATCCAAGGACCAGCCATTCTGTAGACTAGGAAATGAATAGTATAACTCATGGTTGCTCAGCAGTCATAAGAAGTCACAAAACTAAAGAACGCAAAGGCTGTGGAGAACTGGGTATAGACTAAGAATCTCGTGTCTTGTAAGAAATGAGAGTCTTCTTAGATCAGATGGCACAGGACTTGATGGTAGAAGATGAAAGAAGGAAGGAGTCCTCAAAGCACAAGCAAAAACCAGCCTTGGCAGGGGAAGAGAGCTCCCCATATTTCTGAAATGTGAAGTGCAAAGTGGGTAGTGACAGAAGATAAACTGGAGGAACAGGCTGGGAGCAGATGGTGAAGATAAAGAGAATAAGATTGGATCCTGGAGGCCGGGAGTGAAAAAGACACATGCAGAACTTTGAATAAAGACAGGCCTGAGTAGATGCTAACTTAGAATAAGTAGTTCTTGGGCACCAAGAACTGGTGAGGCCACGTTGTAATAATCTAACTGAAATAATAAGGGCACTCAGTAGATGGGGGAGGTGATAAGACAGAGTCCTAAGGCTTCGTGACTAGTGACAGAGTGTTGGAACTTGGTGACTGGAAACAGAGTGTTGGGGCTTTGGGTCTGGGTATCGTGGGAGAGATGAATGGCGGTCATCTTCTATGATGGGGACAACACAAAGAGAAGAGATGAGCAGCTCGGAGGTGAACAGCTCGGAGGTTGGTATTCTGTAAGAGGAGTCCTTGTGTGGCATCCCTGGAGGGATGATCAGATGACAACTGGCTAGGACATGGAAGAGTAGGTATCTTCAGCATGTATAGCTTCCCAAGGTTTGTTAGGTGTATACATGGGGGATCAGACAACCTGCAGAAAGAAGTGGGCATGGCAACTTGGGACTGTCCTTTAGGGGAGACCTGGTGCTGCCCCTGAATACTGAGGGGGCATCAGGTCCTTTGTAGTCAGGATGTTTGTATAGAAAATGTGGGATCTGCCTTCTGTATGATCAAGACAGTGTTTAGCTGGTATCGACAACAAGAGTCAAGTGCATTGGGAATGTCCCAAATGAGCATTTTAAAACATCCAATTCAGGAAAAAAAAATCCTACTAATTGTCGAGGAAACTACATTTATTAAGAATATATTTGATGAGATCCTCTAGTATGTATTCTATAAAAATCACTAAACTTTAATATTCAAAGGTCTTTAGAGAGAGACCTAAACTTTGTATAAAACATGGCAAACTGGCATAAACCAATACCCTGGGTAAAGTTACTAAACATAAACAAATACATATGTATCAAAGTATGTAGTCTGAGCAATGGTAAGCTTAGCTGATAAATATGGAGGTGAAATAAAAGACGGAGAAATAATGATGTTCTTTCTCTTCAAAGTACTAAAGAAAAGCTTCATTGAGGACTCAAAATTTCAGCTGATTGTTCAACGTTGGAATTGGTTTTATGGGAACAGCAGAACTTTAAAAAATTCAGGAATGAGTTAAAAGGATGTGTGTGATAATTCAATGCAAATCATTTGTGTGGAGAGGACCACACAGGCAAAGGATGGACATACTGCAACCTGGAAGACAGTGATGTTACTACTGATACAGCATTGCTCTTCCACGGTGATAATTGTCTCACTGGACTACAAAAATGATGGGTGCCAGTAAAACCATCCCACATTGTTCCTTATTAAATAGAAGTAATTTTTCAATTATGTCACAATATTCAATTACACATTCTCTGCAGGCTTCACTTGAGTTTGTTGTTTTTATCATTTGAGTTTTTCGGGAGAATGATGATAGGCTTTAACATGCATAGCTTAGAAATTAAAATACATTTCTATTTCAGGTCAGAGAACCAAACTGCTTGAGCGGAAATATGCTTGATTGACAAGAAAATTATTTTCATTTCTTTTAGCCGTAGTGATTAAAATAAATAAATAAAAATAAGCTGGGCGTGGTGGCTCACACTTGTAACCCAAGTATTCTGGAGGCAGTTGTAGGAGGACTACCCAGAGTTTACAGTCAGCCTTGGCTATATAGGGGTTTTCAGGTCGACTTGATCTACAGAGTGAAACCTTGTCTTGAAAAAACAACAACCTATTTTATTTTGCCCTTCATTGCCTTCCAGAAATTGAAGGCAAGTCCCTGTTGCTGAAGATACCATGTATTTTGTACATACAACCTGGAAGGCACAACATGGACCTGACATGAGTCTCCCCACGCTGGATTACTTTCCATATTCCTACAGGTATCATGCAAGCTTCCAAAGCAGGCAAGCTAACAGTGATCTTACCCGGTTGCAACATCTATGGACCACAAGCATGGCATGCGAACCCACAGAGGTTTGCATCTTGGAGGTAACCAATAGCTCTCTAATTGGCCTCAAGAACCACTCAACAGGAAAGAAACTATACCTAGTACTGGAAACTTAGCCTAGAGGAAAACCTACTACTGCCATTTTATTAAAGTAGCAAATTTCCTAATTGTATTCTGTATATTTATCGTCAGTCTCGAAGATAAGTGTAACTGTCACCCCTTATCAAAGAAGGTTCTCTGTGCAACAGGTGGAGACTACCACAGTAAGCCACAGCTGGTCCAGATGGAGAGAACAAATGATCATGGGATGTCCAACCACACTGGATAAATCTACAACACAAATTATGCACCTAAGGTTCAGAGGCCATTTCTGAAAGTGGGTTTATAAAGATTGTAAGCAACACAGCAGGAAGTCTGCTTTAAGAGTGTGTCTCCTAGAAATGATAGGGGAGCCTTATCCAGGACATCTCAAAAACATGGCTGCCTAAGCACGACCTAGAAAAGTACAATAGACAAACTGACATGGAAGCTGGGAATCTCACAGGCCCCACTCACTGGCAAAGAGCTAAAGGCATCTAAGGAATTTTGAGATTGGGAGGAATACTCTTCCCCAAGGATGAGTCCTCCCTGGCCCCACTATCGGTTATACAATACCTGGTGGTCAGTCTTGAAATTATATACATACAAGTAACTACATGGATTAAGATCTCTCTCCCACTTTCCGTCCCTCACTCCCCCCCCCCCCCCC
>CAJQZJ010033539.1:1060677-1086274 GCA_907164525.1 Lophiomys imhausi | reverse complement strand
TCTCTCTCTCTCTCTCTCTCTCTCTCTCTCTCTCTCTCTCTCTGTGTTTCTTTGTTTTAGCCCTGGCTAGGCTCAAACTCACAGAGAACTGCACCTACATGTCTCTGCCTCCCAACTGGTGACACTAAAAGCATGTACCACCACCTCCAGGCTTCATGTGCTATTTTAAGCCTCATTTATCCCCTGCAAGGAAATCATTTTGGAAGACAGGGAAGGTTTGTAAGAATCCAGTGGTTGGTGGATGACTGCAGCAAAACTGTTTTTAGGACACAACAGGGCAGCTAAGGATTTAAATTCACAACAGCAGTGACTGCATGCACAAGACCTGTGCATATGAAAGCCAGACAAAAATCCCAGCATGGATGGGGTAGAGGGTCACAAGCTCTAATCCCTACCTAAAGAGATATTGACAATTGGTACTTGCAGGGAGAGAAGAGGTCAGTTTCCTTTAGGAATGCTGCCCCTCAGGGCCTGCCCATTCTTCAGTGTTAGCCCCATAGCCATGTACAGGCAGCACTAAGTGCACTCAGTGGGTTCATTTTTTAAAAGAGCAAATGAAATTAGGAAGGAATAGTGGTGGTGGTGGTGGGAATAGTTGAGGAACTGAAGAAGAGAGGATGAGGGAGATTTGATTAATATACATCTGTATATTAATAAATATACAGTTTTTATTGCTGTGAAGAGACATCATGGCTCTCATAAAGGAAAATATTTAATTGAGGCTGGCTTACAGTTCAGAGATTTAGTCCGTTATCGTCATGGTGGGAAGCATGGTGGCTTGCAGTCAGACATGGTGCGCAAGAGAAGCTGAGAGTTCTACATTTAGAACCAGAGACAGCAGGAAGGGAGAGTGACCCTGGGCCTGACTTGAGCATCAGAAACCTCAAAGCCCCACCCCTGTAACACATTCCAACAAGGCCACATCTCCTAACAGTGCCACTGACTGGTCACCAAGCATTCAAATCTATCAGTCCATGCTGGACATTTCTATTCAAACCACTCCAGTGTATTTACATTATATGTACATAAGAAACTCTCAAACAATAAAACATGATGAAAGTATAAATCCCCTATGAGGGATGTACCTTGTAGAATGAGGTCCTTGGTAGATGGACCACTATCATCCACTTTAGAGCCTGAATTTTCTTTTTACAACCACCCGTTATGCATTTCATGAATCACTAGAAGGGTTCAAAGACTCCAAATACAAGGAAAAGAGAGGAGAAAGAAATATTAATTACTCTGATTAGTCATTGTATGTATGTATTGATTTATCACGCTGTGACTCATACAAATACACAATTACCACATGTCAATAAAAATGTTCAAAAATCTTTTAATGCTTTGAATATTAATAGAGACCAAGACATAATTAATATGTAAAATTTAATTCTGGAACCTATATACTCAAGTGCAGTTTAAGAATATACTCTAAAATAGCCCTAATAATTAGGATTAATCAAAGACATTCAATGAGGAGAAAATAACCCAGCAGGTGGAAAAAAGAGGCTTTTAGATACAGATCAGATCTCACCTGGAAGAAGGATGTACAAGGTAACAGTTTTTGAGGGGGACGGGGAAATAACTGGCAGCCAGCAGGGACTGTGAATTAAAGCAAGAACGAAACAGGTGTGCTGCAGCTCTAGGGTCTGATTGTCTGTAACCCCATCCCTTGGACTACTCACAGACATTTTGGTACAGAATGAATAATTCGGCACAGAGGCCCAATGAGCCAAGTTTTCACCTTTGCCCTGACATTTACTGGCCATGTGACTTAACAGGCCACTTTCCTCTGAGACTTATTGTCTCGATCCTAAAACAGGGTTAGTGATCGATAGGTGCTGTTATAAACACTAACTAGACAATAAAAATGAACTTTTTAATATTAAAAAATCACTTTATTGTAATGAAGACACAAATTAAAACATCATATAGCTAGATTAAGGGAGCCAGACAAACATGCCCACTCCCAAACTCTATGTCTCAGTTAACTTCTGTAGAGAAAGAATAGTAATAGCATAGCTTTTTCAAGTTATTACTGAATGTTTTTCTTTTTTTAAATAATTTTGGTACCAGCTTAAGTGTTCAGTTTTGCTGCGCTTCTGAATTTATTAGGTAGAATAGGCAGCTTGATGACAGAGAAAGAAGCTGATGCATGTCTAAGCTGAACCTGAGGCAGGATTAAAATCCCAAGCCCACAGTTCAACACCTAATACTCAGGGGCCGAGTGCTATGTTATATAAATTATCAGCCAACTCAGCCCAGGAAAGGTATATGCCTCAATTTGGAATCAGAAAGGACCCAAAACAGACACTATAAACAACTCGTTTAATTTATGCTGGGTATGAAATATATTCCCTCATCTCAGTCCTATAAACCTTGGAAAAGTTTAAATTAATTGGCTGTTCTGGCTAGCTGTATGCTAATCTATTTAGATATTAAGATCTCATTCCCCTCCTCACCACCATGTCCCAGGGAACTCAGCTGTAACAGTGTCTCAAAAGACTTGTCACAAAGGCAACACATAGCTGCTATGCCTACATTTCTTAGTTATTGTGGTGGTGGGTGAAATTAGGAAAAAAACAAAACTTGTGCCCAAGGGAATGTAATCTCAACTCTCAGTCTTAAGATTCAGCAGGAGAGAATCATGTAGCATATCCACTGTGGCCTGAAGCAACGTGTGAGGTAAGGTCTGTTCTGCAATTCATGGGGTGGGGGGGAGAACCTGTGCCCTCTGTTCCAGTGAGGTCCAGGGATCTACCATCTTCCCAGAAAAGTCGCTTCCCTCAGTGATTTGCTGCAGACCTTGAAAGGAAAACACAGCACAACAGCAGACAAGATGGATAATGGCTCTCTACCCTCAGCTGTGTCTCACCACTGTACAAAAGAAGGACATTGGAGAGGCTATGACAAGGCTTGCCTCATGGAAATCTGCTATGCCTGTTGCTACCATTAGCTATGTTTGTCAGCTGCACAGAACTGGGCCAACTTCCCATCACCATCATCTTTCTCTTTTAAGGACAGAGGTTCATTACGGTGTTAAAGACCTAGAAGTGGCAACCAAGGTGGGTGTGACGGTTTATGTCCACTGTCAACTACATAAGATTTAGGATTGCCTTGCAGAGGGATTAGATAGATTAGGCTCACCCCTGGCCATGCCTGTCAGGTATTTCACTGAATTAATTTAGGTGGGAGGAGCCATCCTAAACGTACACAGCAGCATTTCATAAGCTGTGTCTATAAATCAAAGATGATTGATAATGATAATGAGGTCAATGATGCACAGAAGGATTTATCTATCTCTGTCTGCTGCTGACTATGGATACAATGTGCCCCACCTTCTTTAATCCAAAGGAAAACATTACTGCCTTTGTTGCTCTTTCGGAATTTTATCTCAGCAACAAAGAAAGCTAGTGTTACAGGGAAAGCAAAGTTGCTATCTTTCTCCACTTATGGCATTAGTGCAATGCACATAAGAAGCAAACATCTTGAAATGGATGATTCCTAAACTTCAAATGGCATCTCTTAAGCTTATCTGATATAGTAAGATTAATTTCTCCACATCAAAGAAAAAATAAAAGAAGTTGATCTACACATCAGAAACTAATTTTAGCATTTGAAAATTCAGGGTTTCTCCTGTAGCCCGTGATCCCTGTGTTTGTCACTCTACTCATAATGTCTCAGATAGGCTCTTCTGGGGGTATCTGTCCCTCTCCCTAATGTATTCCTGGATAATCTCTTAGCTGCTACTAAAACCACAATCAGTGTTGTACAGAGCCAAGAAAATCTCAGATCCCATGCTCTAGGGGAGCAGGCGAAGGGTCTTTTTATTCTGCCTGACTTGTTTTGGTTTCCTTTTCTTTTTGTTTGTTTGTTTGTTCACTGCTTAGGTCCACCCACTCTCTCTCTCTCTCTTTGTTTTCCAAGTTCTCTGAACTCTAAAGTACTTCTCTGGCCAATAACAACCCAATTATTTAAAGGCATAGAAAACATTCACCCTAATTTATCTGAATGTGCCAAGGCTTTTGCTGGGAGATGAAGGTTTGATATTGGACATGGTTTTAAGTATTTCAGAAACTTGATCACTTTAGACTTAATAAAAGCTAATATTAAAATTAATGCACTGGGAAGTACAAGTCAGAGACAGCAAATAATACTGTGACGATTGATCATTCCACCTAAAATATAACTGATTGCTTTCAACTTGAATTGCTGAGAGAAACAGGTGGGTCAGTGATGCTACTGTAGGATCGGCTCATTAAAATTTAGCCATTTATTTCTTAAATGATAACATGGGAGTGAAAATGACTGTCTTTGTTTGGTCACCCAATTATTGGGTGATGGTTGTAGAAAAGGAGGAGTGATGACATTGACTACACAAACGATTTCTGAAGACGTAAAGTTAGACAGAAAAGATGACCAGAAAAATGGAACATAAACCAGCAATTACTTTGATTCCTTAGACGCTGGTTTCAAGTCAGGGCTCTGGTGTGAGGCGTGCGAGCAGGGGTAACAGCAAACAGGAGTGGCTTTTCAGTGGCTTGCAACAATCTTTGATTGGCACTTACTACTTCACTTCCTCTCTAAAGCAGAACTTGTTTTCTTCTCCTTTTGGAGAGATGTTGGTCAACTGAGTGGTGGGTTATATTGGCTTAGACTGGAAGCTGCAGTAAGGTCCTGCCTTTTAGCCCAGAGTCTACTAATTCATTCTATCCCAGTAACTGCGCCAGGGATGCAACCAAACAGACCAAGTCCCATACACATAAATGCACAGCGCTCCAGATTACTGTGCTAAGGAGAACAATAAAATGTGGTAGAGGTAATGCACAGAGGCACGGAGAGCCTATATGTGTGTGTGGGGACATATTTTAGGGGAAAAAAGGTTTAGGAGAGCTACTATGTCCTTGAAATATTATCAGCTTGTGACAGTCAGACAAGCACATGAAGGAATTGTAGGACTAGGTCACAAAAATATCAGATGAAAGAGGAGCGTGGGCCAAGTCCAGGCCAGCCATCCATTCTTAGAAAGTTTTACTGGAAGTCACTCAATTTCAGACATTCACACATTGTCCATGACCACTTTGGCAATGTTGAGGGGTTGGCAATGTTGAGTAGTCGCCATTCAGGAAATACATGCTCCACAACACTGAAAATGCTTACTATCCAGTTAGCTGATAAAACAATTTGCTGATCTCTAGTTTATTTAAAAGGAGCAACAAAATGCGAACCTTTTTTAAAAACATCTTCTTAGATCCAGAACACCCTCTTGATTCCTAAACAACTCAAAATTTAACCATGAGACTCTAGCTATCTATTCTTCAACCACCTCAGAGATCTGAGAGGGATAAATATATCTGATTATACAGGAAGTGTATATTATACTGGAAGTGCAGGGCCAGCAGTTTCCAAAACTAAGAAATGATATACCAGTGGCTGCCTGGACAGTTCCCATTCTCTCTCCATACATTACAGCATCGATCTTCAGTCGTTTGGCCCCATTTCTCTGACAGACATTGATTGTAGAGCAGGAATTATGAAAGACTTACTTACCTGTCTTGGCAGAGCTAGGCTGTCGACTTACCTGCTTCCAAGTTTTGTCCTTTTTGGACAGCAGTCTGTCTACAGTTGAAGCAAGGGGTTTTTCTTGCCAAGAGATAGGCTTGCCACTAATTCAACCATCTCTTGATGCTCATTTTCTACTTGGAGTAGAATAGGAGGTGCTGTCAGGAGCTGACATGTCTCGATATAAAAAAAAAAATCTTAATTTAAGAAAACATCTTTGAATGACATATTCTGCAGATCTCTTGGGGTTTTTGAAGATGCCCTATCTATCTCTTGTATTTAGATAAGCAAATGTTGCTTGTCTCTTAGCAACTTGATTACTGAGTAGCTTAGAGAATAACTGTGATAGACTGTCATAGTACCTAACAAAATGATGCAAGTTAATAAGAAAGCTGAGTTAGATATAGAACTTTAAACTCATGGAGATGGTTAGATAGTAGAATGTTAAAGTCAGGGGTCAAATACATATGGACTGGACATTGGGAATGTATGCTAAGCCATATAACTCCCATAATTGTGGCCTATTTATTTCTGTTGTTTTGTATTGTATTTATTGTTAAAAGAGAAAGAACCATTTGTTGAACTGAAAGGGGGAGCAGTTTGGGAGAAAAGATCTACCTTAAACTAAAAAAAAAAGGGTAGAGGATGGGGGGGTTGAGGGGGAAGAGGGTGGAAGGGTGGGACAGGAGCGGGTGGTGGTGGTAGGGAAGGGTTTGTGACTGAGATGTCACTTGAAGAAATAAAAAATAAATTATTAAAAAATAAATAAATAAATAAAATGCGAACCTTTGAGATGTAAATACCCTTGTCTTCAGGGAACAGCAAGAAAGCACCTGTCTCCATGTGAAAAGGAGAAAGGGAGACTGAGAAGAGACAAGGACAGGAGAGAGGACAGAGCTTGCCTGGCCTTTCGAGGCCACTTTGAAGAAATTTGGTCTTTATTTACAGGGAGAAGAAAAGCCCCAGGGACATTAAACACAGGTGTAACATAATTTGCCTTCCATTTTACATAGATCTCTCACTCTTTTTTTTTTCTCAAAATAGATCAGAGAGTTTGATATAAGCTGCAAAAATACGGATGAAAAATGATTTGGTTTAGTCTAAGCAGCAAAAGGGATGATGGCGAGAATTTGTTAAATTTTGGACATAGAGTACAAGAAGAGCTGGTAAGACTTGCCACTGGACTTTATATAGGTTTTTATGTGCATACAAGCTGTGACTGTGGGAAGGGGAACAGGTCCTCAAAGCTGACTGATATGAGTCTAAACATGCAGAAGGGTACAGACACAAAGAAAGATTGTGGGAGGTATAAAGCACTGCTTTCAGTCAGAAATGATGGATTTAGCTGGAACATTAAATTTTAAATGTCTTCTGAAGATCCAGATAGAGTTGTGAAAGAAGAGGCTTTATAAATCAAATCTGGAGTTCAGGGAAGACATTTAAGCAGTCGTACAAATTTGGGAGCCATCTACATTTAGGCAATTTGTAAATCACAAGAACAGGATAAAATCACCCACAACCTGGCTATAGATATTAGAAAATGATATGAATCTCAGTACAAGTTACTGGTTTTGAATGAGGAAACTTCTACTCTGACTTCATTTTCATAACGCTTTGCTTATGTAGATATTTGTGGCTTCAGTTTTCAAACAAAGAGACAGAAATTTAACTGCTACAACTTGTCTGACTCTGTTTAACTTAGGTTTCAGTATCTTTGCTTCAATGGCCTAAGCTCTCTCCACTGTTACATGACTTAAATATAAATACAAACACATGGAAATTAGCGAAATTAACAGAAGTTGGGGACATCTAAAAAGTGGCATTAATTTTGTCACAGGTAGGTACCTCCCTCTTAATTTCCATTGCAACAAAAAGTCCTTATTCAGGAAACCACTGGACTTAGGAATTATGATAATGTTCTCACAAGCTTCCTCCCCAGTTTCCTGAATTTAACATGTGTTCTCAGCATGAACAAGCCGAACAGTTCTAGCTGAAGAACAGAAAAAGAGTCAGTTTCTTTCAAGGACCTCATGCAACCACAGTATGCACTGCATTTTAGCCAAACTACGCATTCCTTCAGTGCTCAGTACTGAGCTAGGACCCTGAAAAACAAAATACTACTTTAAATTAGAGGAAGCAAACTTCATGACTTAGAACTAAATACGAATCATTTGAAACCACAGAAGGTCAGAGGCTATTACACGTCAATAGATGTGACCCACAGTGGTACTAAATACTTTGGAATGTTCTGTTTACTTTCACAAATACATTGGCCCTGACTAAAAACCTTTGGCTTGGCATCCGGTCTCAAATTTCTGTTTTGTTTTTTGTTTTTTTTGCAGACTTCTAAAAAGTGTCCTTATACTTAACCACTGCAAATAATATGGAACCAAGAAAAGTCAGGAATTCCCCCCTCCCCCCCTTTTTTTTTTCCTTTTTATACCTCCTATAGTCTGGGGCTAAATATATCATGGTAGCTGAAAAGAGGCTCAGTACCGCATGCTGAACGCTGGATAGGAGCTATCCCACATGAAAGTTTGAACACTGTCACATGCCACAGTGATGGAACCACATTAACACCCTCAGAACAGTTATGAGGGACAAGAGAAACCATGCTTGTGGCTTCTTGGAGAGACCAAGTGCTGAGGGAGTGGATGGTTATGGTAGGCTAAACAGAAGGGAGATCAGTTGATTTATGATGAAGAGAAGAGAACTGAACCATTCTAGTATCCTTTTCCAGCCTAACTGTTTCCTATCTTAGACTGTTATCTTAAGGAAGTTCTTTCTGTTGGGGAATAGTCCCATGAAGATGCATAGTACATACATAGCAGGAAGGACAGTGTTACCATCGAGACTGTGAAATAATAAATAATAGCGATCCTCAAAAAATGAAAATGTTTTGTTTGCGGTTGGTTTTTGCTATATCTTTTAAGGATTTTTGCCTCCTTATCGATTTAGTGCTATCTTGTAGGATGCTCCAAGCCAGTGTTACCCTGTTATCATGACTATCAAATTCACAATATTCAGTAGAATACCTGCCACATAGGCTTTGAGACTTTTGTGGAACAAAGCACAAAGTATCAGCCTGCTGGCTGTAAACATAAAAACACTAACACTGAGATTCTAGGTCATCTCTTTGGAAATTGTCCAGGTGCTTGACTATCCACATCTCCTTTGCTTTGGGGACTTTAGTCATTTATGTTTGATAATCATACTTATTTTCTTTCTAGATGATTTATGGAACAAGAACAAATGATAACTAAACTTCAAACAGATAAAGAATTGTCTTCCTTCTTCTTTTGCAAAGAATATCCTTTGTTTGGATTTCTAGACTACTCACCCTTTATCTACTCAGTTACCTAAGGATATTAGTTAATGGAATAAATGATGCTACGTAAGTCAGGGCCACCAAGACGGCTTCGTAAGTTAAGGCACTGGCTGACAAGCCTGGCCACCTGAGTCTGAACCCCTGGGCTATGGGTTGTCCTTTGACCTCCAAATGCCAGCCCTGGAAAGTGTTCCCTGTGTTCTTCTATCCACCAAAACCCCACAGTAAATGATGTACTAACAATTTTCAAAGAGAAGACCAGGGGATGGAATGAGGGGAAATTTGGAAACAGTGAGCAAGCTGATAAACAAGCTTGGTTTCCTGACAGGGTACATGAAAAACGACCATGAATATGATGGGGACATTGACAAATTTACGGGATAAAGAGAATTTTTGGGATTTTGTCCCCTATGCCAAGTGCTTAATCTTACTTCAAAAGTAACAAAAGTTTCAGAAAGTATCTAAATTATTCTTCAATATTTTGATAAATAGTGTGTGTGTGTGTGTGTGTGTGTGTGTATTTGTGAGTGTTCATGCCTCTTACAATTCTAGGAATAAAAACGTCCTGTTTTATCAAGGGAATAGTAACATCTTTGGCTGATTATGAAAGTGCTTGGCTTTTACCAGAATATAGTCAGTATTCATTTTCAGAATGTTTGATTTTACTGACATGTCAATTGGTTCTTAATCAAGATTTTGCACTAAACATTGCATGCCCAGAAAATCAAGTTTGTGTCGTTTATCACAGAATCAGGAACAATGTGGTAGCTGCTGATGGTAGAACTGAAAGCAAGAAATGTGAAAATATAAAAATACAGTGGAATTAAAATGAGCGTTAGACAATAGGCTAAAAATTTACCCCAGAGTGAAAGATGATTGAGCTAGAGATAGAGAAACACACATTCCAACTGCAAGCCTGTGGGTCCACTGTTGTGCAAAGTCTGGGGTATTTACTGAAAACACACCAAGGAATCTATTCTGAAATTATAGCTAGATGCCTGACGCTCTGTTGAAGAATTCCAGCCAGAGGATATGGAACACTTTTCTGCCCTTTGTATGAAGCCTCTTACAGCCTATACATGCCTTCATTCTCAAAACTATTCTCTCCCTCTCTGTTCAGATGGGATCTAGGAGTCCCTTTGTGTTTTTGTTTGCATTTTTCTTCATTTGTTGTTATGAGAGTTGGTCAGAAAGAAATGTGACCTGACACCTAAAACGTGACAGTCAGGTGACTGAGAGTTGTGATACTAGTCTGTCTAGAGTCCCAAGGGTCACCTCAGTCTCAGTTGATGCTACCTACCTGCTGGGGACCCCTGTCAGCAACTGCCAAGGAGAAAAGTGGTCAGCTTTCTGTCAGTGAGCTAGCACTGAGTTGTTAGCCTGTTTCCTAGATAAAGGACACTATTTTGTGTGGTAATTAAATGGGAGGTGGGGAGTGAGGGAGACAGAGAACTTCGTAATAACCTCAGATTCATGTTTAATATACTTGACTGGGTCTAAAGGCATTTTTTGTTTGTTTGTTTGTTTGTTTGTTTGTTTCATTAAGTACCAAAGTTGGATTCAAGTAGTAATAGTTTTTGTTCGTACTTTGTATGATTTTCCAGGATGACCTGAAAGTGTCAGGGATGCAGTACAACAGCAGGTGGACTTGGGTCCTTCCTGGACAGGTCAAAATCGTCTCAGCCTCTCATCCTTCCTAGCTCAACGACTGAGCAGCTGAGGCACCTGAGGGCTGTGTGAGGAGTGTGAGTGATTCCGAGAGGCAGGGTAGAGGCCAGTGAGAGTCACCTGAGAGGCCCATGAGCACTGTGCGAGGTACAGGAGATCTGCATGAGTAGACACGTGAGCTGAGGCAGTGTAAGGGGGTGGGTGTGAGTGAGACACGTGAGTCAGGTTAGAGGTCTGTGAGCTCGTGAGAGGTTGTGAGAGACTCCTGACAGACTGTGTGCTTCAGTGATACATGTGAGAGTAAGGTCAGAGGCCTGTGAGGGACACGTGAGAGGCCTGTGAACTTGTGAGGGGGACGTGAGAGGTTGTGAGAGACCCCTGACAGGAGGGGTGTTGGAGTAACACATGTGAGAGTCGGGTTACAGGGGGCAAAAGAGCATGAACAGCTATGTGAGAGGCCTCTGAGAAGCCTCCTGAGGGACTATGGGAGGCCATGAAGGGACCAAGGACTTGTGAGGGACTCCAGAGAGTACCTGAGGAACCCAGGACTCCAGGATGCCAAGCACCATTTGGAGAGGCTGCGGTGCCTGGATGTGACTTGGTGTCTTGATTTGGGATATTTTCCTCCAACTGTGGGTTTTGTCCCAGTCTTAGCATCTTGTCAAACACCAACTTCGTTTTGGGCGTGGGAAGTAAGAGGTTCAGTGAAAAATAAACTTCAAGTGGACAGCAAGGGTGGGGCCATGGGAAAATATTAAACTTCTTCTCAGAGCTTGCTCTGTTACTACATAATATTTACTGTGAGTTAATTACATAAGAAACGTTATTGCTAGCCCTCAGTCCTCAAATATAATTTTCAAGAGGGACTTAAAAGCAGAGCTAATCCTGAGTCAAAATTTTGCAAAATGTTTAAAAAACAATATTTAAATCCCAAAATAAGATATACTAATTAATTAGTGAGACCTGTTCCTTATCTAATATGATTTCTATTGTACAAATAACATTTGAAACACTTGAGAACTTGAAGGGATTGCTAAAGGGGATCTTGCAGAGACTCCCTTTTGACAGCATTGGTCTTTCATATCACTTATGAATGGACATAACTTAGATATACTTGCTTCTGTCAGATTTCCTTTGTACTTCTGGAATTTTCTTTTTCACTTGACCTTACTGATCTTTATGCTCATAGTCTGATGCTATCTTGCAAAAGTATTGGAGTGGCAAAGGTAACGTGTGGGCTTCTGAAGTCTGACTTGAAGCCTGTCTGATCTGTTTTTCTGGAAAAGTCAGAGCTTGGATAAAGATCAACGTAGTAGATCCTGCTTGTTGCTCTCAGGCAAGGCTTATTTATTTAAGCTGACTGTGTTTGTGGACTCCATTAAGGGACAAATGGTGACTGGAAATTACTGACCCATGAGTCATAACTGTGGAAATGAAGCTACAGCATCAACCTTTGCAGTGTCCAGGCTGAATTTGAGGTGTGTGTTGCTCCTCTTCTTTTTCTCTCGCCGTGCCACCAGCAAATCCCCTTGGTTCTCCTCCTAAAATACAATTCAGAACCTGACTGACAATTTCCATTGTTACCACTCTTGACCTTTCTGGCCCAAATTACCAACCCTTGATTGGATTATTGCAGTAGCCTTTGAACTGTAGAGATAATCGTCTGGGGGATGTAAAAAGGACCAGGGGAAGATGGCCGCACAACCATGCATTCTTTTACTCAGCGAGGCAGGTGGGAGCCTACATTTCTGTTAAAATACTTGATTGTAAAAGTAAAAGCCCACTTAACTATTTCTCACAAAAAGGGAAGGAAGGTGAAGGATGATTGCCTAAGGAAGACAGATGGCATGTTTGGAATGGAGATCTCGCTGTCTGCCTGCCTGGAGTCAACGGTGGTGTGATTGTTGCTGCTCTTCACTCTCAAGTGTCATGGTCAGTATTTAGGAAGCAAAACAAACCACCCAGTTTCCGAGTTCAGCCCACCTGGGAGCTTCATAATTAAGTCTACAATTCCCAGAATTCCTACTCCTGGGTTTGGTTGATTTTAGATTCCTATCTCTGATTCAGTGAGCTGGGAACAGCATCCCCTGACCTTAAAACCACAGTTACCCAGGCCCATCATTTCAACAGGATCTAGGGAACCCTTTCCAAAAAAAGGAGTCTGAACTAATTAACATCTATATTGCAACTCGGCAAATAATTTAAATTCAATACTCTACACAGTGAATCAGTTACTGTCATTCGTATAACTTTTCGGGACTTCATAAATTAAAGTTAAGTCAATAAAAATGAATGCTAGTACATGATGTAGATTTCATTCACTTTCCAGAAAGTGACTTAACAAAAAGTCAATAAGCAAATTAAAAAGTAAAAGAAATATTTACTTTCAGGTTATCTTAATCACCAAACTGCCTCTGTACGTAGCTTTCATCCAGCTGCCCCAGTTCATAACCTTCATTAATCTGGTGACTATTAAATCTGATGATGAAGACTGACAAGTTCTGAAATTTTATAGCTTTCTGGATATCAGCATTCCATGCCTCATAATGTAATGGACTATCGTGTGTGGGTGTGTGTGTTTAGATTCTTTTTTGCTTTGTGTCATGTAAGGCAGCATTGTTTAGTGCCACTCTGAGTCAGCTAAATGCAATCATCTTATTGATAACTTGGGAGTAGTCTGCTATACAGATAGCATTCCCAGTTCATTCTTCAATAAATAGGTCAGAAAATTTTGAGAAAGAGACCATCATTTGTCCAAAGGCATGAAGCTATTGAACTGCCTGAATTCATTCCTCAAGATGAAACAGAAACTGCTGAGAAATTAATACAGGTAAAATTAGATGCTTTCTGCTAAAAATTAGACTGGACTATAAACTACTAAAGTTTCACTCTAAGTTAAAATTTCATACCTTAATCATTTTTACATCTGTTTCTTAAACTTTCAATCCTAGTTAAAAGAAAAAAGCAATCAGTTGAAACTGATTTACAAATACTAAGAGGGGCTGGCAAGTAGGTTCAGTGGATGAAGGTGTGTGTCATCAACTTGGACAACCAAGGTCAAAGCCATCCTCAGATCCACATAATGGAAGACAGAGCTAACCCTAGAAGGTTGTCCTCTGACTTCTCTATCATTCGAAAGTATATGTGGGTATCCACCCCACCTCAAATATACACAGGTAAATTAATTAAAGGTAATGTAAAAAAGATAAATAAAGTAATAAGTAATAAATAAGTAAAAAAATAAAATAAAAAAGCCTCATTTTATCTTTGCTGAGATGGTGGTAACTATTTAAGGGGCCTTAATATTTTAATGGATTTCTGAATGTGTTTCACTGTCCTGTAATATCATAAAAGTACTTTCCACTCGTCTTCAATTCCAGGGCTCTTTTGGATTGATGATATGGGCATGGCAGGATGAATTCATAATCTGACGAGATTGCCAAGGTATGGAAATCAAGGCAATAACTCTACAGCAAAAAGAGGGGCCTAACTTAACTTGGTGACCTCTTAAAAGTTCCTTTTCATCTCAAAGACCCCGGTGGACCAAGACATCGTCGTTTTTTAAAGAGCAACAAAGGCTTCGCAAGGGTAGCACTAATACTTTTGTTCTGCCTTGCCCACTTTAGTTAGGTAATTAATCTCATCTCTACGCATGGAGTGGCATCTTACATGATGAATTTGTTTCTGAGGAAAAAAAATTTGGCCAAGTTTGCACAGATGACCAGAGCACGGACTGAAATTCCTGGCAGGCATATGGAAACCAGGAATCTTCTGCTATATCAGGAGGCTTCTGGACAGAAAGTTATGGTTTCCCTAGAGTTTTGTAATTCAGGGGTGGTGATTTAATTACTTAATTTATGTATTCGAAACCTAGGTGGAAAGGCATAGCAGAGAACTCAGGGATGTTATTTGCCTGTTCTGTGGCTTCTTCTGTAAAGTCATTTGGATTTTTAAGAACACTATCTAGGTAGCTCAATTTTTAAAAGCCTCCCCCCTGGAACTTTCCGGTGAAAATCTTTACTACTAAAGATCTTCTTCCCTTGATTCTTTGGGCCATTGCCTTCTCTCTCAGCATAAGATTATTGTTCCCAGTTCCAGGCATTCCTTGGGCAATTCAATATTTCTTCCTCAACCCTCAACCACTGAACTCATACTATTTTATATTTGGTTATGTGAAGTCGTCTCCTTGACATGGCAACAATTTATTGAAGACAAGTATTGCGTTTTTAAGTCATCTGTGCCCAATATAATGTGCCAAACTGGACAAAATGTGTTTCAGAGAACTAAACAAGGCAAAAGCTTAGAAGCACTTGGAAATAGTTTAGAAAAGTCTTTAAGTTTGGTTTATTCTGTCCCCTGCCTTCCGTGAATTTAACCTCCTGCCTCACCAAGTTTTAAACCATAAAGCAAAGTTTTAGACACTCCAACTGGAAAGCATCCTCTAGGCGGACAGAACTCTACAGAACTACACTTCCCTAAATGCCTTGGGCCCCAAGCCTAATTGGTTCGCTGACTGTTCTTGAAGGCAGGCTCCATCTGCCCATAGGCCAATGCGGTGAGGAGACTGTCCTGAACAGGAGAGAGTAACCAATAACATAGCAAAAGGGAGGTGCTTCTGATTTTGGTGCGGAACTGACAAACCCTGACAGCATTTCTGTTTTTGTTTTTGTTTTTTCCGGGTCGGGGCGGAGCCTAAGATTGGCCTCTTGCTGCGATCCCCTGACTATAGAAGGTCTTCCAATGTTTTCCCCCTTCTGATTATCCACTCCTATCATCTTTGCTTATAGAAAGCACTGGCCAGAATGATTTCTCACTCTGCCGGTAGTACCAATTTCTCTCCACCGCCGCAGACTTGACCCACTCAACGTTTTCGTAGCACTCGGGGAGACAGGCAGGAACATTGGCGGTCAGATCGGAGCAAAAACTTCACCTCCTTCTCCCGTCTGATGATCTCAGAGTGGCTCCAGGGGGCCGTCCATTGGTTAATTGAACTGGCAGGTACACGGAGCTCTGTCACAAGCAGTGACGGGGAATGCTGACTGCCACCCACTCTGCCTGTCCAGTGAATTCGGGGTGGTGAGTGACCAAGGTCGGGGCGCTGGAGTTCTTCCCCGTAGGGGACCGATCCCAGGTTAGCCGCCACCCGCCAGCCTCATTTTACCTCCAGCAACACCTTCATGAAGGAGGCTGGGCTTCTCCCTTTGAGGGTCTCTTAGCTGTCATCTCGCCCCTGACACAATCGTTGCCTGGATGCTCCACTGGGAGCCCAGACACAGGGCAACCCGAAAGCACACACAGCGGGAGCTTGAGTGACAGGGCCCGAGGCGCGGGCAACGTAGCCCGCGGGTCCGCCAGCTGCTGCCCGGGTCTTCGGTGGAGGAGGATTTAAGCCGCCGACCGGGGACAGGGGGGCGGCGGCGCGCATGCGCACCGGGCAGCCCGCTCCGCGGAGGCCCAGCTGCCGCCACCGCCGCGGCGGGCGCTGGAACCGCGGCTCGCCGCCTGCTCGGCCGGGCGTTGGGGGCCGGGGGCCGAGGCTCCCGGGAGGCGACGGCGAGCGGCCGGGAGGCCGGGGAGAGAGAGACAGCGACAAAGGCAGCGCGGGGACCGGCCCCGGGTGCCCGGGCTAGGAGGGCCGGCAGGCTGCGCTAAGCAGAGGCCGAGCCCGGGACGCGCCAAGCGACTGCGGGGCCGCGGGGCCATGGACGCGGCGGCAGCGGCGCGGGACGGCGGCCACCCGGCGGCCGCGACCAGGTGAGGAGGCGGCGTCCGGCGCCGCTGCAGCCGCGGCGGCCTCGGAGGAAGAGGACTCGCCGCCGCGCGCCCGGCGTCGTCGCAGCCCTTCCTGTTGGGGTTATCTTCAGCTCCTCGCTCCTCCTTCGCACTGGGCGCTCGAAGCCGCCGCCTGGCTTCAGTTTGCTCGGACTCCTTCGCACCCGTCGCCTCCGCTCCCGGGGCCTCGAGGGGGAGGCCACCCCCTTGGGCGAGACCATGAGGAAATTCAACATCAGGAAGGTGCTGGACGGCCTGACCGCAGGCTCGTCCTCGGCCTCGCAACAGCAGCAGCACCCGCCTGGGAACCGGGAGCCCGAGATCCAGGAGACGCTCCAGTCCGAACACTTCCAACTCTGCAAGGTGAAGGGAGCGCGCAGCCCCACCGAGCTGTCTTGGGAAGATTGGGGTCGTTTGAGGGGGCCGCTGGGCAGTACCTGGGAGCGCGAGGGCAGAGCGCGCCAATAGAGCTGGTCTCTCTAAGCAAGCGCCCCCCACCCTTGACAAGAGGTGCCCTGCTGGGGTATTTTGGACCGAGATCCCCTACCTCTTATAGTGGATGTCTTTTCCTTTTCGTAAAAAGCAACCATTTCAAGGCAACCCAAGCATAGTCCCTTGTCTTTAATTCCCACCCAGACACTGGTAGCAGTGGTCTGGAGAGATACTTTTCATGTTCGCACATATCTTATTGTCTTCCACTGACGTCGAAATTTTCCAGCAGTGTGTGATGAACGTCGTTTTGTGGGCAAGGCAAACCTGTTCAACCAGATCTTTTTGCGCATCAGTTTTTCCCTTAGAATACCGTGCAAGTGGCTCACCACCTGAAGTCACAGGATTCTTTTAGCTTGTTTGGTTAAAAAGTTAGTGCGGAGGGTTTTGTCTGTGAATGGCACGATGACTGCCACAAGGTTCTGTAATCCCAAAAGATCCATGCAGCGGATTAATTCCCAGTAAGGAAAAAAAAAGCACCCGAGCCTCCGTATCCAGACCTGCCTGTCTCATAGACAGCCTTGCGGTCCTTCTTATGTCGGGGGCTTAAAAGCCTATGTATAGTTTTTGTTCTTATGTCCTAAAATTATTCCGAACTTAAAGAAAAATGCAAGATTATTTTTCGAATCCATCCCCATCGTTAGAATTGCAAATGTTGCTATCGAGATAGAAGGATTTGACTAAATCCTTCAATTAGTTTCATGACAACTCTTCCTTAGAAATCCCTACTTTTAGCATTCAGGTAAAGCCACGATTGGGTGATTTCTCACGATGCATCACCAATCACCTTTTGCAATGATTTTACAGAATTGTGGACCTCTGCAAAGTTGAGTAGCGTGGCGTGGCATGCAACAAAATAGTATGCGCTATTCAAAGGAAATTGCCCTCTGTGAAGTTACTAGCGTTGTAGCAAAGCAGGAGTTTAAGTAATGTGTGCTTCTGTTGCTTGTGCCTTAGAATAGAGTCCATCCCTCACCCCCAACTGTCCCTTAAAGCAGTAAGTCCCTGTGTGTGCTTTGTGTCAAGTGTAGTTGGTTCCAGCTCTAACGCCCCCGTGGGCTGTTCTGTTTTCCGATTTTGCCTGCTGTCCCGGTTCCCATGATGTGATGTCGCTGCTCGACCCCAGACTGTTCGCCATGGATTCCCTTATCAGCCCTCAGCCCTGGCCTTTGATCCCGTACAGAAGATCCTGGCGGTAGGAACTCAGACTGGTGCTTTAAGGCTGTATCCTTTCTTTAAAAAAAAAAAAAAAAAGTTTCTGTATGCTTGCATTTTTCAGTCCATCCGTATTGCTCATTAATCCCATTTTTTTCCTCTTCCATCCAGAGAATAGTCAGATCTGTATTATAAGAAATTATGTGGCAAGATCTTCCTTATTATACCTGTGTTCATGTGGTATGTTGTTGTAAGAATGGCTCTTGGCTCTCAGTAGTACCTAAACGTGAATCAAAACATCAGTCTAAAGTTTGTTATAGTAACTACCTTGTTTGTACTGGCTACAAGATCCTGAGGGGAATACACATGCATGTATTTGGGGACTATTAAATGCCCAAAGCTAAAGATGACGTCAAAAGACCAAAGGGATATGAGTGCAGCAGACTGTCACCTGCTTGTTAAGTATTGAATATGGTGGCTGTTGAGATTAACTGTTCATAACTCTCATGAGTTAGAAGCTGGATATGTATTTGATTCGTCTTCCATATGGCTATCCAGAAAAAAAAAGTTTAACCAAAGACAAATTATCCAAATAGTTTTCTGTAAATAAGAAGGTCTAGCATTTCTAGAGATTTCAGGTCATTGTTTTGTAAAATGCGTGGATATAAATGTATAAATGTACAGTGTTGAATGACTCTGCCATTTATTATGTGTGGCAAAGCTATTAAGTTAGTATGTTAGCATGTAGAGAAAGAACTGTTTTTTTTTTTCCTCCTTCCTGGTTTTATTCAAATTGTATAGCTTTGGCATAGCAATTTTTCAGACTCCTCACAAGAATTTTCCTTCACGAACATCTTTTTGGTATAAACAATTAAGATTTTCTCACTTCCTCTTCTATACTATTTAACTTCAAATAAAATGTGTGATTGGCTTTACCTTGACATTTAAACCCACCTCGAGATGTTATACTGGTAATAAACCAACAAGCCACCCAATGATCTCACTGGATATTATTATTGACAAAAGGTGGGGAGGGGGGGCTGGGCCTGTGTATTTTCATCTTTGGTTTTTCAGCATTTGATTTAACCATGACCCAGGAATCTTACTTACTATCTTTTAAGATAAAGGTGTCCTATATGGGATCAGAACATGGCGCAGGTGTAACCCTGAGGATTGCTGTCTTGCATGCGGACATGACCATGGGCTTTCAGGGAAATGCACAGTGAACACTGGCAGTGCAGGCCTGTCTTTAGTGGTAAAGCCTGAACTTGGCAATTTCTGCAGCAGTGTGTACAAACTGCCCTTGGCCAGATAGCTAAATGGTTGGGACTAGAATATTCCTTGACTTCAAATGCTTAGATGTTTTCATTTTACAAAGACTTTCTATTTTAGTTTTGTATATAAGAATAGATAATTTTCTCAGTGTTCAGCACAATTTAGTTTCAGGACCACAGGGCATTGTTCTAGAAGAACTGTTTGAAACTTAAAGATTTTTTTTCCCCCTCCAACAAAAGAGTTCCATGTTGTGATTGGGGACAAATTAATTTAATCAGTTATTTTTAGATTATTTTACTTTTCTTTCAGAGTTTTTTTTTCCTGTTTTCCTTGGCCTCAACATTTTTATTACATAACTTTTCAACAACCATTTGGGCTTTTAAAAATTATTTATTTATGCCATCAGCAAAACTCACTTTGCAAAGCAATTATTTGTCTTACAAATACTTTAAACTCTTAATTTACATAATTAGCATGTGGACCCAACAGATAGAGTTAACATGTCAGGCATGCGTTAATTGCTAATACAAATGGTCAGATGTGCAAAATGATCAATCCCAAGAGCCTTCGGGCTTATGTATCTTTTTACACTTAAATATCAGCGATTCACTCACTCGTTAAAGTGACTTTCTCATTTTCTTCTAGAAATCCTTGCTATGTTAGGAATGAACTCCTGTTTAGCGAGTGAGTCTCTTTCACTTTTCCTTCTGAGAGATTTACACCAACTTTGGCAAAATGGCTTGTCTTCTAGCAGTATCCCCCATCGATCCTTCAGTGAGGGCCAAATCCCACATGAGCCTAGAGCTTTGTGTATTGTGGCTCTGGTATATAGAAAATGACAGAGACCTTTTTTGTTTAACATGTATATTATGTTTTTTTTGTTAATTCTTTTGAAACAAGACACCTAAGTGTATACATTCTAATTTCATAACTCAGTATGGGTTTAACTTGCATATTGGTTTCAGGCCTGCCTATTATCCTGTTTGTTCTGGTTTCCTCATTCTGACTGGGTTCTTCTAGCCCTTCTGTTCATTTTCATTTTAGATTTTTATTATCTAGAATATATTTGCCCCAAAAGGTGTTGTTAGGAAAGAGAAATACTTCTAAATAAAACATCCTTTGATTAATTATGTAGCAAAAAATAGATAATTTCTTAAGTAGGATTGGGCTATTGGGATTCCAAGTACAAACATAGCCTGTTTGAATAATGGGGTACCTTCATAAATGGTAGTAGTGTAGACTGAGTTGACTGACTGCCTTACACAGAGCTGAAAGCAAAGCACACCCAAAAGACTGATTGAGTGAACACTATTAGATATGTAATGTTACATGTAGTGTAGTAAAAATTGAATCCTTAATGAATACGTAACTAATATTGAGGTAAAATATCTAATCCATTTATTGTGGTAATGTACAACACATGCCTGATGATATGTACCATTTTGTTTCATCAGCCATCTTGGCCTCTGAAGAGGACATGAGCTTGTCATGTATTTATTGGTCAAAACAGGAAAACACAATTTTATGTAACAGGTCACATAGTAGTGATATAATTTGGCTTCCTTTTTTGCCACTGAGAAATAAATATAATTTGATTTTTACGGGTAGTCTGGATACCAACTTTGGGAAGAGAGACTGTACTGAAGAAGAGACATTGTAACTCACAGTACTGCTTGCTGTTTTCTTCAGACTTCTCAACCGCAAGTGTAGTTACAAAATACTTCATCTTTTTAAGTATTGTGGCCTTGACCATATTTTGACATATGTATATGTATAAACATGTATAAACAATGTATAAATAATGATGGGATTAAAATTAGGACATTTTAATGTTAGTATTTAAAGGACTAAGGAAAAATAGAATTTTGAATTTTCTGAATGTGCAATCATTTGAGAGGAAATTATTGGATATCCAACTTTATTGTAGTCATGACTTGTGGAAAGTTCATTGTGGTCAGTGTCTGGTTTAATGAGGTGAAGTCTTCAGTTGCAGTGCAATGTTGCATACAGAATTACAGAATGGTGTCCGTGTCTGGGAGCTCATTTAACAGGACTTGCTAAGGCCACAAACATTAGCTGAGACTGTGTGGCCTGAACTCTAGTACTTGCCTTTTTTCACCAAGGAATTGCTGCTCTTTCTCTTTCATATTAAGGTGCTTTGTTGAGTGATTCCTTCAAGGACAGTTGTGATTTCAGATATCTATGTGTCTAGGAGAGTAATTCAACCGAAATGAATATATGACCCTTCTAATCGCGTCAAGTTCTAATCAGAGGGCTCGAACTAGTCAAACATTGCAGGTAGAAGCTCATACAGAGATTTGCTGTCTTTACAGAGTCAGATTCTAGATTAAATTCTTAACCCTTGATAACTGTTTCTACACACTGGTAGATAAGAATGCAGAATGACAGGGTAAAAGACTTAGAAAAGTTCTGAGCAGGGAAAACTCTGGCCACCACCAACTGTGGTTTAAGAAATGATGGTGGATTGAGGGAGTTTTGGTGGAGATGCTGATTGGAATAATGATCCTAATTGAGTTGAGGGTAAAACAAGCTAATTAGAGGTCGAGGAAAACAGCTGGGCTGCTAAAGTGCTTGTTCTGCAAGCACAAAGACCCATGGGAAAGTCAAGGAGAGTGGTGTATAGTTGGCGCTATGCGCTGGGGAGGTAGCTGGCCAGCCTAGGAGAATGGCTGAGCTTCAGATTCCAGTGGAAGACACTGTCTCAAAAACAAGAGGAACAGCTCCTGAGGTTGGCCTTGAGCGTACACACATGTGGACCTGCATGCATCACATACATGTTCTCAAGCACACACACACACACACACACAGTAAGCCAATTAAATTTTAGCCTGAAGGTGTTAGTCCAATAGAAATCATGTAAGAAGATACTTGATAGGAAGAAAGCATGATTTGGTGGGGCAGCATTTATTATGGATTAAGGAACAGAGCAAGTGAGACTTCATGGGTTACCATAATCACGTAGGTAGTAACATGGACCGCAAACACTTTTGGCTGAATGTGTACTGGGAAAGGACTTGACTGCTTTCTGTGAAGTCTTAGAGAATGAGTCAGGATGAAAGCACCCAAGAAGTTGCAGAACTGAAATGGATGAGAGTTGAGCTAGAAATTACATCACATTCTACTCCACTGCAGTGCCATTCTGAGAAGGCATTCTGAGCTGCTGCTCTTAGCATGGGAATTTGATATAGTTTTATGTTTGCTATCATGAGTTTTATAATTGCATTTATAGAGTGATCAATAGCTGTTTGACTTTTGGGATTTGTTCAGTGTTTCTCAGTAGTTTGTAGCAGGTTGGGCAGTTTAATTCTGTGAGTTTGTCCATAACACTAGGAAAACTTATAACTGTCTTTCACCTACTAAATGTCAGTGTCAGCTTTTCTGTTAGTGTGACATCCCCAGGCACATACTTCAGACGTGTCTGGTTGTAAGTCACTGTCTTTTTCCTAAGTTTTCCATTAGTTAAGAAAGAGTCAATAACCCACCTCATGAGATTGTCCGGGTTCAGTACAAGTAAACGTGTGTAGCTGTTAAGACAGTGCAGGGCTGTTTGGTGAATGTTTGATTGTGGCTGCCATTATTTTGAGAGCTCACCATAGTTTTGATTGTTAGGTTCTTCACTTATGTGTTTCCTCAAATGCTGCTTGAGAAACAGCTCACCTCCAGGTCATGAAAATGACTGGTTTTGGCTTTAATTTTGCCCTTTATTGTAATTTTTTTATGTATATGGGTGTTTTGCCTGCATGCATATCTGTGAACCATTTGCATTCTGGGAGGCCAGGAGAGGGCAAACAGTTGTGTGCCCCTGTGTAGATACTGGGAATTGAACCCAAGGCTTCTGGAAGAGCTGCTAGTGCTCTTAATCTGTGAGCCATCCCTCCAGCTCAATTTCACCCTTCAAATGGATGTACTCTTCTAAACCACAAGTTCACAAAATTGCTATTTAGATATAAGTAGCATACATAAAAGTTCTTTCATATAGTACTTATTAAATTAATATGTAATGATTTTATACTTGTAAGGTAGCATTAGGATGTTTTAACTCCTGCTTATTAATGTTATTTTTCAGAACATAATTATACTACTGAGAGAAGGATTTGGAAAAGATTTTTGTTTGAAATAAAATGAAATGAACTAGTTGAAAATTAGCCACACTTCCATCAGGCCTTCCCTTCTCAGTGTTGTGTTTCTAAGTGAGCTCTTGTCATTCGGAGTGAAGTTGTGGAGGAGAAGTGGAGAATTTGAAATACTTCCACACCTCAACTCAGCTCTTTCTTAAAGAGGACCCTGCTTAAAAGCAAGAATGAGGCTGGTGTTAGCTGTAAGAAACAACTGTCTGCACACTTACAAGGAAACAAGAAGCAGGACTATCTAGACATAGATTTGCAGTGCATATTTCTGTGATGAGAAATAAAACATGAAAGAAAGTATATGGACTTGAAAAAAAACATATTATATGTAGAAATCAAGACTGATTTTGTATGATAGGTGAACTGAAATCTTGGTGTGTGTGCCCCCTGCTGTGAGTGAGGAAATGGAGAAGGGCGGTTCTGAGGAGTCCTCCTACACTGTGGCATGGTGATCTCTTCTGTGGAGGGCTTGGGGATCCTTTGGACTATGCTTGCCTGAAGTGATCAGATTAAGTGTCCCGAGAGCCTATCAGAAAGGATGAGCCATTTGACTCCATCTGGCCTGCTTTGTTTTGTATACGCTCAGAATCCTTGGGCAGATGCATAAGTGTTTACAGAAGAGATCAGGACAGAGCGTGCAAGGAAACACAGCATTCATATTGAGTACTGACTTGGCACATAAGCTGAACAATATTGCTTTGTACCATTAGGAAAACCTGCCTTTTTTTCTTAGGTGTTCATTGAGGTGTAAATTTACTTTTTAAAAAAGTCAGTTGCTGATGACATGATTTTACTCAACTTTTCCTTTCTTTTGAGATAAAGTCTCACCATGTAACTCTGGTTGGCTGCCTTGGAACTGAGAGAAGGATTTAGAAAAGGTGGCCTACAACTCAGAGACCAGCCTGCCTCTGCTTCTAAATGCTGGGATTACAGGCACAGGACACCAGGCCCAGTGGTTTTACTATTTAGAATGGAAACTGTCTTCCTTGAATTGCCGGCATGTAATTAGTTCTAAATTTGGGAACAGTAGAGTAACTTGGAATACTAATCACATTACTGTACATGTGCACGTATTACTGGACTGCAGGGTGAAGCATTATTAAATACAAGGCTGTCTGGTTGCACCATTCATTTGACTTTGATATAACACAATGGAAGAGGCTCATTTTTATAGAAGGACAGTTGTTATCAGGCTTGGAGTATTGATTTTTTTTTTTTTTTTACAATGCTTCATTAAGCATTCTCTGAACTGATTTGGCACTTAGCATCCTCAGAATACATATCGTCAGCATTGTGGAATTGGACATTGACAGGGAATAGTTTTAGTTTAACCTGTAAATTATCCATGTGCTACTTTTTGGTGTTGAATACCTTTATTGATGTAGAGCTTAACTCTGATGTATAACATGAAGCTTCTCAGGGAACAACCAGAGTAAACATTGATGTGGTCTTTGTCTTTTTTTTTTTTTTTTTTTTTTTGGTTTGAATTAGGTGAGGTCCCAGATAGCCGAGACTCACTATCCTTGAAATCCTCCTGCCTCTCCCTCATGTCTTGTGTGCTGGAATATGCTTCTGCCACCACACCTGGCTCTGCACCCTCCCCTTTTGAATGTTAACTTTTTATAAGATAAACCAAGATTTAATAAAATTATAATCATAAAAGATTGCCAAAAAGTAAATGAGATACCCCTTCCCAAAGACACATGTAACTTAGATTATTTACAGGAAAGATACGATACTGTCGGAGTTACATTTCCTTTAAAGGTGTTCTTGAACCTTTCATAGGAATAAAGGCAAAGAAATAATCAGCTGCACATGTTTTCCATTTTATTATTCTTGTAGAGTTTAGGTACATGACAGTCATCCAGTTTCATATTTTAATCCTAAATGCTTTAAGTTTTCATTTTTCTTTTTTTTTTTAAAGAAATTGTGATACTAATTTTGTTTATCATGTATCTTTTCGTCTTCTGGCTGTGGGTGTGGTGGAAAGGAAGCTTAAGAGAAGAAGCGTGGAGATGTGGACATAGTTGTTGATGTAAGTTACTGCTCAATGTTCCACAATGGACATTGGGTTTGTTTCGTGAATCCTTAATGCAGGACAGTCTTTTCATTGTTTAAATAATTCTTATGTTTAAAGCTTACAGTGACTGAGACACACACACACACACACACACACACACACACACACACACACACACAC
>CAJQZJ010033539.1:1026653-1060667 GCA_907164525.1 Lophiomys imhausi | reverse complement strand
CACACACACACACACACACACACACACACACACACACACACACACACGGTGGTCACCTGATTCCTGATTCCATGCTATCCTAGGCATCTTTTTATTTAGCATTAAATCTAAATTTCTACATTTCATACAGACATTTGTATCTAACAAGTTATCAGTGATACTGTATGTGAGAAGTTGTAATATAGTCCAAACTACAGTATATCAACAAAATAATCAGCCACTATTGTGAAGTTCTGTGGAGCCCAGAAGTGAGGCAACAGTCAGTGTACAAATGAGAAAATCAAGACAGAGGGAGCATGCAGAACCCTCCTAAATCAACTTAATATGTTCACTGGTTAGTATTAGGTATGTGTTTGTGCTCTTGTACACACATTAAAAGTGATATCTACGTCTACTTCAGGATCAGCAACAGTTGCTTGGAGGGCTAACTAGTAGCATGTTGTTTTTTAGGGGATGATGGCGACCATATGGTTTTTGTGAACTACTCTGCCTGAATGTTACACAAATGTGTCATAGACAGTATGTAAAGGGATGAATGTTTCCATAAAACTTTATTTTCAAAACCAGGTAGCAGGTGGTAGGTTTGGCTTAGAGTGAATGTTTTCCAGGCACTGCTTCATCAGCCTACCTTGCTTTTGAAGCACATATGTGGAGGGATTTGTGGGTAAGAGTTACTGCTGACATTTTTATGTTTAAGCTACATCAATTTTACCATTATGCCAGATGCAACAAAAACTTTCAGTAACTAATAAGCCGTTTTTAAAAAGTAATGAGTTAATTCTTACAGATACTTAGTATTCCTTATACAAAGTTAAATTATTGGCAGAAGTGCTTTTCCATCCTAAAAAAGGTCTTCATGAGCTTCCTGTTTAATTATAATTAACATAATAATGCTGTTTTTTTTTTTAGCCATCCATTGGGAGTAGCTCTTCAATCAGTTGCCTCTCATGGCCTATAGCCTGACAGGCAACTGTACTTCTCATTTTTAGTTGAAAGATGCTTGAGTTTGTAGCACTTGGGGAGTTAATTTTTCATTTCTATAATAAACATAGATATATATGGTTTCAGATGGATAGCTTTCAGGGTAAAGGAAAATGAAAACATCTTACGAAGTAGTGTGACTCCTCAGATTTATACCCATTTTTATTAGAACTAACTTTCACTTGTGAAAGAAAAATAAGGTATTAAAAAGCAAAAAGACTCACTGACAGGCTCTGAGAAGCAAATTCAGGCACTTAGTTGTATCTTCAAGTATATTACATGCATACCTCCATGAAAGAAAGTATATGGTCCATTAATTGACAACTAAAGTTGTAGCTACTTTTTAAAAAGATGTTTTATAGAAGCTCTCTGCATCATTTTCCAATAGTAAATACAAATGTAATTTCAGAAAAATCACCATTTCTACTTGCTTCCATTTTTCCACTAGTGTGAATCCCTTTTGAAGGGTGTGTATTTTGTTTACATTAAAAAGTGACAAGATTCCAAGCATATTTATTTACATTTACACTTGTGCTAAGTTTTAATACATAATACTCTACAGTAAGTGAGATTCTCTTTTAATGGGGAGAATGAAAACTTTAAATAGCTGGCAGCTTTGATCTTGTGTTAATCTTCATTTGAAAACTGAGGTTTGCTCAAAGCATGATGTAAAGTGCAGATAGAACCAGTCCTGACACTTATGTGCTCACCATAAAATAATGTTTTCAAAACGAGTTACTTTTCTTACAGTCTTTGATTGTTTCTCTTGGATAAGTGTCAGGTCGGACTTTGAATCTTTTGCTGTGAGATCGTCTATTGAAGAGTGAGCAGTTCTACTCCTTAAAAGAGCATATCTACCCCAACAGCAGCACCTCTGTTTTCATAGTAAGAATACTTGCCAAAGAGGGTTAACATTTGGTGGCACCAGATATTCCAGTTCCTTCTGCTAAAGGGCTGTACTTTGTATACATGCTTTTTCTTTCTGTCTTTTGAAAAGAAGATAAATATAAAACATATTGAAATGTGTTTCTCCATCTATTGAATCTATGGATGACATTTTTCATAATGTGTTATGTTTTTCTGCTAGAATTAACTTTTTGTTTCGCTTTCTGATTCTAGCTAACCTGGAATTCACTATGTAGGCCAGGCTGGCCTTGAACACACAAAGAACCACTTGCCTATGCCTCCCAAGTCCTGGCATTAAGTGTATGCCCCACCACACAAGGCCCACTTTGGTAATCTTAGAAAAACGAACAAGCTGAGCCTTTGGATAGCTGAGTGTGAATGCTAGGAAAACAAATGGCTTTCCTTACATGTGAGACTGTACATTTCTTGTTCCTTTAACCTAGACAACTGCTATGTGTGACTCCATTGCATAGTAGACTGAGTAGGTAGTTCATTTAAAAATATCAAAGTGCTTCAAAAGCTGTTCTAAAACAGTTCTATGCAAAAAGCAATTTATTTTGACCTCCTGAGAGATAATCTTAACTTCAAAAGAGTAACTGTGAGTGAGCACATTTAACATTCTGTTTTGTTTACAAATAAAAAAGTTCTTACTAAAAGTAACCAGACATCCATTACCACAGTAAGTAGAGCTACACATTAACACAAGGCTGCAGTCACTCACTGCACTTGAGGAGAGTCAGGAGCCCAGAAGTGAGTGATCACTGTTACTTTATTGCCTCAGTAATGGTTTCATTCACATTAAATCTGGCCAGGCAGTTGACTAGCCTCAAATTATATGGGGCATTTATAATACAACACTAAAGCTTATTAAGTTAAAGAAGCTTTGGGATTGGTGCTGCTGCTGCTGCTGCTTTCAGCCATTCAGAGCCTCAAACTGCAGCCCATGTTGATCTGCAACTGCTAACAGTCCTCCCTCGGCCTCCAGAGCATTGCTATCACATGTGTGAGCCACCATGTCTGGCCAAATTAAGTGACTTGTATATCTTTTATAGTTATTTTTGGCATTTTTTAAACTTCAGAAGTAAGACTTAGGAATTCACTTACATGACAGATTAATAGAATGTTTGACTCATGAATCAGCAGTGAAAATTAAACTTTACCATTATCATTGTGAGGCTGTGGCTTCTTTTACTTAATATATTAATTTTTAAGGACACTTAAGATTTCCCATGTATTCTTTGCTCACTTTTATAACGTGAGCTGTTGTTGTCATCTCCCACCAGAACGCTCACACTGGGAAATGTATCATAGACACATTCTTTTCACACAGCCTGTTACAGCATTACATTGGGGTTCCTTCCTGGTATGCACAGGGTTTACCAAATCAGTGATGGTACACATACACTACTGCATATGAAGAGCATTTTCAGAGCTCAGACATTTTTCTCAGCTCTGCCTTTTACTTTTTTATCCCCCAGACTCTGGCAACCCCTGGTCTTTTCACTGTCTTCATAGTTTCGCCTTTTCTAGAAAGTCATATAGTCCATCACATACCATGTTCATCTTGGTTTCTTTCACTTTATGACTTCTTTATGTTTCTGGTCATGTGTTCCTCCTGGAGAATCTAATAACCCATTGTCCAGGAGCACCACATTGTTTGTCCAGTTGCTTACAGGGCATCTGGACACCAGTGATGCATTTTTTAGTAAAGTTTTGTTCAGAGTGTAGAGTTTGTTTCTATTCGTATAGATCTGCTTTTTATCTTCTTTCTAATATTCTTTACTAATACTACACCATTAGGAGAACTATATCTTTATAATAACTATTCAAGTTCGATAATGGTAAACCTCCTTTGATATAATTTTAGATATTTTACTTCTCCACGTAAACCTTAGCATGGTTTTGTTAATATTCACAGAATATCTCAGAGAAGGATTACATTTAATCTGTAGGTCAAACTCACAAACTTTACCTGTTAATATTATTTATGGTCTATATCCACAAATGTGGAATATTTCTTTCCTTCCTTCCTTCTTTTTTGATTCTTTGAGGAGAATTTTATGTTGTTTCTTCATATAAACACTTTTTTTTTTTTGTTTTTTGAGACAGGGTTTCTCTGTGTAATAGCCCTGACTGTCCTGGACTCACTTTGTAGACCAGGTTAGCCTCAAACTCACAGAGATCTGCCTGCCTCTGCCTCCCAAGTGCTGGGATTAAGGGCGTGCACCACCACACTGCAACACTTTTTAAAAATTTTGAGATTCCACAGGCTAGCATACAGGAAAGGTGCATCACACCTTGCCCTGATCATGTATTAACAGCATCTGTCTTCTGTTTGAATGTCTACATAGTGACCATGTCATCTGAGTTTATTCCTCCTGATGTGTGAACCTATTCTTTTCTTATTGTATGAGCAAGGATTTCTGGTGCACCAATAAAAAGGGAGATGAGAGGGGACATAGTTGTGTTGTTTTTGTTCAGAAAGAGAAGGCTTTGAATTTCTCTTTATTAAGTATATAGTGGTTTGATTTTGTACATGTTGCTTTCAAGTTGAATTTATCGTATAGTCACTATATCCCCAGTTTACTGACATTTCTTTTTTAAATCAGAAACATACATTAATTTTGTCACTTGCTTTTCCTGGATCTGTTGAGATAAGCATAATTTTTCTTTAAGTTTTTGATGTAGCAGATATTTGACATTGCTTGTGGGTATGGGTATACAGTACATATGTGTGGTGTTGCTCCACACCTGTATCTATTGAATACTTGGTCCCCGTTGATGGCACTCTTTGGGGAAGTTTGGGACATATGGAAAGTATGGCCTTTGAGAAGGGAGTGTGTCACTGATGATGGACTTTGAGAGTTCAGAGACCCAGCACCATTTCCTCCTTCTGTGAGTCTTCCTCTGTTGTGTCCACATTGCTATTTTGAGGCAGGGTCTCTCACTAACCTGAAGCTGTTCTGACTAGACTCTGATTGTGCAGCCAACTCCTGGGATCCGGTTATCTGCTCCCTGAGTGCCCAGGTTGCAGATGCATGCCACCCCGCAGAGTTTCTGCATGGGTGGTGGAGATCCCATGCAGGTCCTCATGCCTGCATAACAAGCACTTTACCCACTCAGAGATTTCCTCAGCTTTGGTTTTTAAATGGTGACAAGACTATTGTGTTAGTTACTTTTCTGTGGAAATAAAACACCGTGACCAAGGCACCTTAGAGAAAGGTTTACTTGGACTTAAAGTCCTAGAGAGGTGAGCATCCATCATGGTGGTAAGTGACAGGCAGGGGGACAGAAACTGGATGCTGAGCACTCACATATTTAACCAGAAGCATGAAGCCCAGAGTGTGACTGGAGATGGTGTTGGGTCCTTTTACTCTCAAATCCCACCATACTTCCTTCAACAAGGCCATACCTCCAAAACGTCCCCAAACAGGGCTGCCAACTGGGGATGGTATGGGGAACATTCTTATATAAACCACCAAACTTGAGTACCAGGTGTAATTTCCATTTAGTCATGTTTTGTGATTCCCATGTCGTTGTGATTGTGAGAGATGCTGGTCTGTACTTTCTTGCACTGTGTTCGTGTGGTTTTGGGATTAGGGTAATGCCAACCTGTAAATTTTTTTAGGAAAGAGTTTCCCTGTTTCTGTCTTCTAAGTGATATTATTGAGGCAGTATAGTTCTCCAGTAAACCCATCTGATCCTGGTGCTTTGTGTTTTGAGAGACTATTAATCTATTTTATTTACCAGTTATAGGCCTATTCAGAACACTTATTTCTTTGTAAATTTTGGAAGATTGCATATTTTATTGCTGTATTTCTTCTATAATATCAGAAATATGGGCAAAAGACTTGTTCATTGTGTTTCTTAATATTATTGCAACACACATGAGAATCTCAGTGATGACTTGCATTCCTGAAGTTAGAGATTTGTGGGTTTTTTTTTTTTTTTGTAAGTTGATTAGGTTGACTCAATCTTCTTCCTCCATCCTTGTCCCTTTTTGTGTGTGCTTTTAAAGACATAGGTCTTGCTGCCTTTTTCAGGCTGGCTCCAAACTCGTTGAGTTTATCTGTCCAAGTAGCTGGAACTGTAGGTGAATGCCACTGAGTCTGTAAGGGCTTCATTCTTTTTCAAACCATTCCACGCTATACAGTGTTTTCTAAACACTTTTCTCTGGTCCGTAAGTTTGGAACAATGCACTTTTCATTTTTATGAAAATTAAAGTATTTTGAATTTTTTTTCATGAGGTTTCTTCTTTGACTCCCATGTTATTAGCTTTGTGTTGTTTATCTCCCAATGTTTCAGAAAATTGTAGCTCTCGTTTTTCAGTTTAATTCTGTGGTGGTTAAAGTGCAGATACCGTATGATTTCTGTTGCTTTGTTTCGTTTTTACCTGTCTAAGCACAGGATATGTGTGTGCGTGTGTGTGCACACATGCATGTGTGTGTATGTTCTCATGCCTGTGGAGGCTTGAGGCTGATATCCAAATTCTTTCTCTACCACTCTTGCCCTTATTTATTGAGGCAGAACCCAGACCATGACAGTGTGGCTAGTCTAGTTGGCAAGCCTACTCCTGGGTCTCTTGTCTCTTCTTTCCAACTGTTTGAATTACAGGTGGCTGCCATGCCCTCCATATTTATCTAGGTGCTAGGGATCAGAAACCACTCCTCTTGCTTGCCTGAAAACCACTTTATCCACTGAGCTGTCTTCCCAACCTGGATATCTGGTTTTTTGTTTTAAGTTTATGAAGGGATAGTCCCACTTTTGCTTCTGTTGCTGTGATGAAGCACTATGACCTGGGGACAGAAGGGTTCATTTCACCTTAAGGTACAGTTCTTCATGAAGGGGAGTAATGGTAGGATCTCGAAGAAGGAACTGAAGCAGACATGATGGAGGAAGGCTACCTCCTGGCTTGCCCTCCATGTCTTGTTCAGCCTGCTGCTTTCTTGTACTACTCAGGACCCAGCTTAAACAAGCAAGCAAGCAAACAAACAAACAAACAAAAAACTGCCTAGAGTGTCACCACCCACAGTGGGTTGGGATTGCGCCATCAATCATTAACCAAAAAATGACCCACAGATTTGCTTACAGGCAGTCTGATAGAGGTGTTTCTTCGACTGAGGTGCTCTCTTCCTAGATGACTCTAGCTTGTGTCAGGTTGACAAGAACTAACCAGTGTGTGTAAGTTCCCAGAATATAGTCTATCTTTGCAGTTGCCTATCCTGTGTGAGTTTGAGAAGCATGAGTGATCTGTTGTTATTGGATGAAGTAGCCTATAAATATCCATTAGTATTTCTTGATCTGTTTAATTGTGTGTAGGGGCTAAAAGTGTAGGTCAGAAGTCAATGCTAGGTATCCTGGGTTTCTGTTCACCAGATTTTGAAAGACAGGGCTTCACTCTAAATCTTGAGTTCATCCCTTTGGCAAGACTATCTGGCTAGCCCAAGCTCCAGCCATCTGCCTGTCTCTGCCTCCGTTATGTTGGGATTCTTTTACTTGACAATTGGAACCCTGTGAGTACTTTACTGACTGAGCTATCTTGCAGCTCCTGCTTGGTCTGTTTCTGATAGAAATATGTTGCAAATCTTCAGTTGTTATTTGTAGTCTGTTCATCTCTATCTTTACAACTCTTATTGTTTTGATTTTACATTTTTTACTGTGTTGTTAAATATACACTATAGATAGTATTGTTACTATTGTTCATGAAGAATTGGCTTCTTTACCTTGTTTAATATCCCTTTGATATCTCATAACTTTTATTTATCTGAATTTTTTGTCTGAAACTAATACACCCAGTCTCACTTTGTTTTGATCAGTCAGAGAATGTTATAGCTTTCTTCATTCATTTTCTTTTGATCTACATGTCTTTGTATATAAAGCAATTTTCTCTCAACAAAATAAACAGAAAATAAAGCAGATTTTTTGTAGATAACACAGCTGAATTTTGTCATCTGTTTTTTCTTTCTACTCTCATATGGCAATCTTTGTTGTTTTTTGTTGTTGTTTTGGTTTTTCGAGACAGGGTTTCTCTGTGTAGCCTGGTCTTTGGTCTTTTTAATTGGTGCAGTTAGATCATTCATGTTCAAAATTGAATTAGTGTCTATCATATTGTTAATGTTTTCTCTTTTCATTTTACTATTTCATTACACAAAGGTTTTATTTTGTAGTTGCCTTACAGTTTGTTGAGATTTTGTTCTATGACATTTTGGTTGATTTGGGGGGGGGGGGGGGGTAAGGGGTGGGGCCTTTTTTTTTTTTTTTTTTTTTATTTTTGGGTTTTTTTTCTTTTTGGTTTTTTGGTTTTGTTTTTTGGGTGGTGTGGGGGGGGGGGGGGGGGGTAAGGGGTAGGGACTTGTTTTTGTTTTTGTCTTTTAATCTCAGGATTCTTTTCCTTACTGATATCTGGTCTACACTTCAATCATGAGTGACATTTCTGTCGCCGTGTTTTGATCACTATCTTTTCGACACAGCTCCTTTATATTCCTTTACTCTCTCTCAGTTGACAACTACACTTCTTCACTCTTGCCGTTCTTGAGTTTACAATATAGGTTCTGGTTCACTTTTGATTCCATCATAGGACTGCTGTCATCTGGCCTCGGACGAAGCTTTATACTCTCATTTTGGTCATGGTTGTCCTAAATGGCTGCTTTAATCCCTACAACTCCCACATTTTTGAGTTTTCATGCTTGCTTTGTCTCTTTGGGACTGTTTTACCTTCCAGAATGCATTGCGATTATTTTCCTTGCTATCTGCATGTGATATACTGAGTAAAAAGAATTACTGTGGAGGCATCTTATTAATGAGATGTCTGGGATGTTGGGCAAGGGAGATGTCTGTAGTTCTTGATGTGGTCTCTGTTTTTCAGTGAGTTGGTACTCACGCTGTCTGTTTCTCCTCCCTTCCCCACCTACCCGTGGGTTAGCACTTACTTTAGTATGATGCAGTTCAGTGTTTCCCTTCCTTTGTTTCAAAGGCTTTGGCCCAGTTTCCTTCCTGTGTGTTTGCTGACTCAGGTTGAGCCTCAGCATGTAGGGCTCTTGTAGAACTTTTCCTTAGAAAGGCAATTGGAGAACTGACTGCTCTGACATTTGTATGGCTTCGCAGCCTCTTCAGTGTGTTGAGAGCTGAAGCAGAGTTTTCCTGCCATGTTTACCATAAGAACTCTTTTCGGTTTTGAACTGTAAAGTTCATGGATGTTTGACATACCTCTCCTCTCCTCCATGACCGGATCCTCTGGTGTTTTGACTTTCAAACTTGCCCACTCTGACTGTCCAGCAGCGCCTCAATGACAGAGCTCATTTCCTCACTCTGTGGCTTCCCCTGTAGCCCTATCCTCTCTAGTCACCTGCCTGTCCAAGTTGGCACAATAGTTTGCCTTGTGAGCTCAGTTCTCTAACAGATCTAAGAATTGCTTAGTGTCCACTTTGTTCAGCGTTTTGCTTCTTGTTAACACTGATAGCTCCCAAAGATCCTTACATACTGGACTGGAAATGGTGATTCTGTAATAAGGTTTAATAGGTGGGAAAAAAATTAACCTTCAAAAAGAGATTTTAAGACGTCTTGGAAATAATAACTATGAAGAGATATTTTAGGGAATTCATGATTATTAGAAGATAATATTTAGAAATTGGTGTGACACACACACACACACACACACACACACACATATATATAAATTGCTTAGAGACAGTGTTATACATTATCATTACTTACAGATAGACAACACCATGTCAAAGCATATGCTTGCTTTTCTTCTTTTGAGATTCTGATTCTCTGAGTCTGATATGGAACATGACATCTGTAGGGTTTTTTGTTGTTGTTTTTTAATCTCCATATCAGTTTGTAATTCCAACTTAGAACTGAGACTGGACTAAACGCTTGGCCATATGGCAGCAGCACTCTCAGCGAGGCAGATGGGAGATAAGAGCCATGTTTGCTCGTGTCTGCATAGAGAGGGCGTCATCCCAAAGTACTCCAGTGAGCAAAGAGACGCTGCTGTTGTGCCGCTCACTGCTGCCTGCAGAAACTGCAATTCCAGGTTGTGAGCTGTGCTGTTTTCCTGGTAGTTTATCTGTGGCCTTGAAGCCAGCAGTAGAAAAGGATTTACAGCCTTACTGATGATGTTGAAAAGCACAGCCCAAACTTTACAGGTGACCGTGGTCATCCAAATGCCAGTGTCCCTTCACAAGTGACAAGACTCTAGTACAGATAGGCTGTTGTCATCAGAGATCAGTTTGCATCCCCATCTGTGTTGTCATATGTCCTGTTCCCTGCACCCTACAACCTGCTACTTGTAGAAATATTAGTCTTGAAATTTAAATTATTTATCTGTCTGTCTGCTTATTTGTTTGTTTGTTTATTCAGGGTCTTACTATGTAGCACTTGCTGGCTTGGTACTTACTGTATAGACTATGCTGGCCTCAAACTAAGAAGAATGGTTCTGGCTCAGCCTAACAGTGATGGCGTTGCTGGCATTCTTCAGCACAGCTGCCTTGAAAGATCATGTTTAACGGGCTCTATTATCTTTAGTAAAATAAATGTGTGATGTCATGTCCCTTGTACATGTTATTTTTCATCTATCTTCCATAGCAATTGAAATTACAGTTAAAAAAAAAAAACACAACAAAGTTCAGATAGATTCTTTATGTTCACACAGAATAAAGTGGGAATACTGGGCCTGTTCTAAACTTCATCCTCTTCACAGAGACTCAGTCAGTATTTGTGGACCACACAGCAGTTTTACTTTAACTTCCTTTTTGGAAAAGTCATCACAGTATGTAAAATCTAGAAGATTTCTGCCATCAAAAACTAGCCCTCACTGACAGTGATTGGTGCAGTCCTAAAAGAAATTCAGAGCACACCTGAAGAGCTTCTAGAATGTAGAGTCGACAGCACCAAAGGAGAAGGACCATGGCTAATTACAGTTGCATAATTACAGTAATTACGGTACCAGGGGCAAGTACAGTTGTGTTCAGTGGTAGTTTTCTGAGACAGTATTTTAATGTAGCTGGCCTTGAACTTGCTGGGTAGCTCGCCTGATATTGAGCTCCTGATTCTCCTGCCTCAGCCTCTCAAGTGCTAAGATTATAGGTGTGAGTCACCGTACTGGGTCATTTGCAGTGTTTCTTACAAATAAAAATCGTGTGATAGCACTTGCCTGTACTGCAATGGCAGGAGGCATCAAGTTGCCCTTAAAACCTTTTTTTTTTTTTTTTTGCCTTTGAAAAAAGAATATCTGCTCAAAAATTACTTTCAGGGAATACTATGTGACAATATATATAATGCAGGGAAATTTGTTGAATAAGTTAGAACTTGGGGAAAATATAATCATTATCATATTCATTTTCAAACTTTGTCAGTTGAGAATTTGTATTTTCAGAAATACCCAGGATGTCAGAGGCATGGAGTTTTGGGTCTGTTTCATGTTCACTCTGACCTTCTGCTCTAGTGTTCAGCATTGATTTCCACTGCTCTAGAGTTTGGAATAATGTCATTTCCCTTGCCAGTAATTGGTGAACAAATGCTCAGAGAAGTTATGATTCTTAAATCATTAATAATTTACTACCTGCATACCAGTCTCATTCTTTTTTTTTGTTTTTTTCACGACAGGATTTCCTTATGTAGTCCTGGCTGTCCTGGACTTGCTTTGTAGACCAGGCTGTCACAGTGAACACTTGCCCAAGAGCTGTGTGTGCCTTGCCTGCTCCTCACTACTTTTTCACTCCACCTTGCTGACAATATACTCTAAATCCCAGGAACTAGAATAAGCAGCAGAAGTAGCCCAACAAATGGTTGGAAGGTGTGCTAATTAGTATTTTTAAATAATTTATTTATTTTTATTTTATTTAGATTGTTTTGATTCCATGCATGTCTATGTGAGGGTATCAGATCCATTGGAACAGGAGTTACAGAGAGTTGTGAGCTGCCATGGGGCTATTGGGAATTGAACCTGGGTCCTCTGGAGGAGCAGCCAGTGCTCTTAACCACTGAGCCATCTCTCCAGCCCTGTGACAATTAGTTTTAATTGTCAGCTTGACACAGCTTAAAGTGATCCGGAAAGGGACTGTTGGTTGGCCTGTGGGAATGTCTGGATTATGTTTTTTTTTTTCAATTTTATTCTGTTACATTTGACTATACATTGTATACCAATATTAGCATTAGAATAGTCACATACTGATAAATATTCCTGTCTCACAGTCACATGACTATCTTTTATTTTTTTTCCTTTATTTTTTATTTCTTCAAGTTACATCTCAATCGCTGTCCCCTCCCTATTCCCCCTCCAGTCCCACCCTCCCACCCTCAACCCCCCATCCTCTTCCCTTTTTTTTTCCTTTTAAGTTTAAGGTATATCTTATTTCCCCCTACACTTTCTCCTTTCAGTCCAACAAATGGCTCTTTCTCTTATAATAATAAATACAATACAGTACAACAGAGGTAATTAGGCCACAGTTATGAGGGTTATATGGCTTAACGTACATTCCCAATGACCAGTCCATAAGTATTTGGCACCTGACTTTAACATTCTACTATCTAAACATCTCCATGAGTTTAAAGTTCTATATCTGACTCAATATTCATACTAATTGCAACACAATTTTAAAAGTATCTTCTTAGATGTATAACACTCTCTTGACTCCTAAACAACTCAAAATTTAATTATGAGACTCTAGCTATCTGTTCTTCAATCACCTCAGAGACCTGAGAGGGATAAATATATCTGATTTTATAGGAAGTACAGGGCCCGCAGCTTCCCAAACTAAGAAATGACATACCAGTGGCTGCCTGGACAGTTCCCATTTTCTCTCCATACATTACAGCATCGCTCTTCAGTCGTTTGGCCCCGCTTCTCTGACAGATATTGATTGTAGAGCAGGGATTATGAAGGACTTACCTACCCTGTCTTGGCAGAGCTAGGCTGTCGACTTACCTGCTTCCAGGTTTTGTCCTTTTTGGACAGCATTCTGTCTACAGTTGGAGCAAGGGGCTTTTCCTACCAAGAGATAGGCTTGCGACTAATTCAGTCATCTCCCACTGGAGATTCTTCGATGCTCATCTTCTACTTGGAGGAGAATAGGGGGTGCTGTCAGGAGTTGATATGTCTTGATATAAAAAAATCTAAAGTTACGAAAACATCTTTGAATGCCATATTCTGCAGATCTCTTGAGGTTTTTGAAGAGGCCCTATCTATCTCTTATATTAGGGTAAGCAGATGTTGCTTGTCTCTTAGCAGGTTTATTTCTGATTGGCTTAGCAAGTAACTATAATAGGCTGTCATAGTACCTAACAGAATGACTGGCTTGCATAACCATTAGTTTGCATTTCTTAATTATCCTAAACAGTTCATGACAGTAGTAAAAGGCCGAAACATCACATTTCATTTTTTTTTCTTTACCTCCTAACCCTTCTATCCCATTTCTCTGGGGTGGGGTGTCCTTATATAACAGTCCCTCATCTCAGTTGAGAGGTCATATGAGGGCCAAGAGCCTCTTCATTCACTGGGGATCTATGAAGCAGTACCATCAGTGAAAAGTGTCTCGTTGCCTGGGAGAGAGAACTACTAAACAAACAAATCAATAAGCATACAATAGATAAAAAAGACTAAAAAATAGAAAAAAATATAAGGTGAAAAGACCTGCTTCCTATTGGTGGTGCTATTCCATAGGCAAGGCATCTTGGATTTCACAGGCTTAGGGAAAGCAGCCTGAACACTAGTATGTATGCACCCGTTGCTTGCCCTCTGCTCACAACTGAGTATAGTATGACCAGTGGCTGTCAGTTCCCCCCACTTTAGTTTTGTGGCAGGGATGGACTAGAACTTGGAAATGTGAGTCAAATCCTTCCTCCCTTAAGTTGTCTGTCAGGTTATTTTATCACCATACAGAAAAGGAAACTAAGACAGAAGGTAAAGTGAGTGGACTAGAAATGCTGACCCATGGAAATTTGATAGCTGTGACATATCCTAGCCCAGTCTAGTCACAAATGCAAGAGGAGAATATCTTTTTTTTCCTTTATTTTTTATTTCTTCAAGTTACATCTCAATCGCAGTCCCCTCCCTATTCCCCCCTCCAGTCCCACCCTCCCACCCTCAACCCCCCATCCTCTTCCCCTTTTTTTTAAGTTTAAGGTATATCTTATTTCCCCCTACAGTTTCCCCTTTCAGTCCAACAAAGGGCTCTTTCTCTTATGATAATAGATACAATACAAAAGAACAGAGGTAATTAGGCCACAGTTATGAGGGTTATATGGCTTAGCGTACATTCCCAATGTCCAGTCCATATGTATTTGGTACCTGACTTTAACATTCTACTATCTAAACATCTCCATGAGTTTAAAGTTCTATATCTAACTCAACATTCATACTAACTTGCAACACAATTTTAAAAGTATCTTCTTAGATATATAACACTCTCTTGACTCCTAAACAACTCAAAATTTAATTATGAGACTCTAGCTATCTGTTCTTCAACCACCTCAGAGACCTGAGAGGGATAAATATATCTGATTTTATAAGAAGTACAGTGCCTGCAGCTTCCAAAACTAAGAAATGACATACCAATGGCTGCCTGGACAGTTCCCATTTTCTCTCCATACATTACAGCATCCATCTTCAGTTGTTTGGCCCCGTTTCTCTGACAGACATTGATTGTAGAGCAGGGGTTATGAAGGACTTGCCTACCCTGTCTTGGCAGAGCTAGGCTGTTTACTTACATGCTTCCAGGTTTTGTCCTTTTTGGACAGCATGCTGTCTACAGTTGGAGCAAGGGGCTTTTCCTACCATGAGATAGGCTTGAGGCTAATTCAATCATCTCCCCCTGGAGATTCTTCTATGCTCATCTTCTACTTGGGGTAGAATAGGGGGTGCTGTCAGGAGTTGATATGTCTTGATATAAAAAAATCTAAAGTTACGAAAACATCTTTGAATGCCATATTCTGCAGATCTCTTGAGGTTTTTGAAGAGGCCCTCTCTATCTCTTATATTAGGGTAAGCAGATGTTGCTTGTCTCTTAGCACCTTTATTTCTGATTAGCTTAGAAAATAACTATAATAGGATGTCATAGTACCTAACAAAATGACCGGCTTACATAACTATTAGTTTGCATTTCTTAATCATCTTAAACAGTTTATGACAATTTGTAGTAAAAGGCCGAAACATCACATTTCATTATTTTTCTTTACCTCCTAACCCTTCCATCCCATTTCTCTGGGGTGGGGTGTCCTTATATAACAGTCCTTCATCTCAGTTGAGAGGTCATATGAGGGCCAAGAGCCTCCTCATTCATTGGGGTCTACGAGGCAATACTACCAGTGAAAAGTGTCTCAATGCCTGGGAGAGTGAACTAAAAAACCAATAAGCAGACAAATAGATAAAAAGACTAAAAAATAGAAAAAAATATATAAATAAAAATAAAAAGTCTATGTCCATGTTCCCTTTGGTGTGTTAGTTGTAGTATCGATACCTTCTACTATATAGCTAAAATCCTACTATAAGTGAATAGATGCCATATGCATCCTTCTGAGTCTGGATTAGCTCACTCAGGATGAGCTTTTCTAGTTCCATCCATTGGCTGCAAATTGCATAATTTCATTGTTCCTGATAGCTGAATAGTATTCCATTGTATAGATGTACCACAGTTTTTTGACCCATTCTTCAGTTGAGGGACATCTGGGTTGTTTCCAGTTTCTAGCTATTACAAATAAGGCTGCTATAAACATAGATGAGGAAACTTCCTTATGATTCCGTGAAGAGGCATATGGGTGTATACCCAGAAGTGGTATGGCTGGGTCCTGAGGCAAAGCTATTCCAAGTTTTCTAAGATATTGCCAGACTGACCTCCATAGTGGTTGCACAAGCCTGCACTCCCACCAGCAATGGAGTAGGGTACCCCTTTCTCCACACCCTTGCCAGCATGTGCTGTCATTTGAGCTTTTTATCTTAGCCATTCTGACAGGTGTGAGATGGAATCTCAGAGTCGTCTTGAGTTGCATTTCTCTGATGATTAAATATGTTGAGCATTTCTTCAAGTGTCTCTCAGCCATTAGGGATTCCTCCTTTGTGAATTCTCTATTTAGCTCTGTCCCCCATTTTTTGATTGGATTATTTGGTTTCTTGGCATTTAATTTCTTGAGTTCTTTGTAGATTTTGGATATTAGCCCTCTATCAGATGTGGGGTTGGTGAAGATTTTCTCCCAGTCTGTAGGCTGCCGTTTTGTTCGAACGACAGTGTCTTTTGCCTTACAGAAGCTTTTCAGTTTCATGAGGTCCCATTTATTGATTGTTCATCTCAGTTCCTGAGCTGTTGGTGTTCTGTTCAGGAAGTTGTCGCCTGTGCCAATAAGTTCGAGGGTTTTTCCCACTTTTTCTTCTAGTAGGTTTAGTGTGACCCGCCTCATGTTAAGGTCTTTGATCCACTTGGACTTAAGCTTTGTACAAGGTGATAAGTATGGGTCTAATTTCATTCTTTTACAAGTGGACATCCAGTTGGACCAGCACCATTTGTTGAAGATGCTGTCCTTCTTCCATTGTGCCATTTTGGCTTCTTTGTCAAAAATTAAGTGGACATAAGTGTGTGGGTCTATTTCTGGATCTTCAATTCGATTCCATTGATCTACTGGTCTGTTTCTATACCAATACCATGCTGTTTTTACAACTATTGCTCTGTAGTACAGCTTGAAATCTGGGAAGGTGATACCTCCAGATGTTTTTTTATTGTACAGGATTGATTTTGCTATTCCTGGCTTTTTGTTGTTCCATATGAAATCTAGAATAGCTCTTTCCAAGTCTATAAAAAATTTTGTTGGTATTTTGATAGGAATTGCATTGAATCTATATATTGCTTTTGGTAGGATGGCCATTTTTATTATGTTGATCCTACCTATCCATGAGCATGGGAAATCTTTCCATCTTCTAAAGGCCTCTTCTATTTCTTTCTTCAAGGGCTTGACGTTCTTGTTGTACAGGTCCTTTACTTGCTTGGTTAGAATTACCCCCAGGTATTTTATGTTGTTTGTGGCTATTGTGAAGGGGTTGTTTCCCTTATTTCTTTCTTAGCCCATTTGTTTGTTGTACAAAGAAGGGCTTCTGTTTTTTTTTTTTTTTTGAATTAATTTTGTATCCAGCCACTTTGCTGAAGGTGTTTATCAGCTGTAAGAGTTCTCTGGTGGAATTTTTGGGGTCGCTTTTGTATACTATCATATCATCTGCAAATAGGGATAATTTGACTTCTTCGTTTCCAATGTTTATCCCCTTAATCTCCTTTAGTTGTCTTATTGCTCTAGCAAGAACTTCAAGTACTATGTTGAGATATGGTGAAAGTGGACATCCTTGTCTTGTCCCTGAGTTTAGAGGAAATGCTTCAAGTTTCTCTCCATTTAATTTGATGTTGGCCACTGGCCTGCTGTATATTGCCTTTATTATTTCTAGGTACAGTCCTTGTATGCCCGTTCTCTCCAGAACTTTTAGCATGAAGGGGTGTTGGATTTTGTCAAATGATTTTTCTGCATCTAGCAAGATTATCATGTGGTTTTTTCTTTCATCTTGTTTATATGGTGAATGACGTTGATAGACTTTTGTATGTTGAACCATCCCTGCATTCCTGGGATGAAGCCTAGTTGATCATGATGTATGATACTTTTGATGTGTTCTTGAATTCGGTTTGGTAGTATTTTATTAAGTATTTTTGCATCTATGTTCATGAGGGAGATTGGTCTGAAGTTCTCTTTCTTTGTTGGGTCTTTGTGTGGTTTAGGAATCAGGGTGACTGTGGCCTCATAGAATGAGTTTAGCAGTGTTCTTTCAGATTCTATTTTGTGAAAGAGTTTGAAAAGTATTGGTGTTAGCTCCTCTTTAAGAGGAGAATATCTTAATACCATTCTATACCTTTTGTTCATCTGAAAAGTGAGCTAATATTAGACCACATAAAAAGATATACTTGGACACAAAATGCTTCTCATTTTGAAAAGCTTATTTGTTCATAAGTATTTGTTATCTACCATGTGCATATCCTTTTCAGATTTGAGGGTTAATGAGCAGCATGTCATTTCTTTGTTACCAGAGATGGGCCCAATAGCTCCCTAGCCCATAGGCCAGAAGAGTGTTAGACAGAAGTTACACATGGTTTGTGGGCTAGATAGTTTTATGTCAGCTCGACACAGCTGAAGTCATCTGGGAGAGGGAAACTAAATGAAAATGCTGCTGTAAGACTGGGTTGTAGGCAAGCATGTAAGGCATTTTCTTAGTCAGTGATTGATGATGGAGGGACCTAGCCCATTGTAGTTGGTGCCATATCTGAGCTGGTGGTCCTGTGTTCTAAAAGAAAGCAGGCTGAGCAAGCCATGAGAAGCAAGCCAGTAAATCCCCCCCCCAAAGGATTTTGCATCTGCCCACATCCAGGTTCCTGCCATGTTTGAATTCCTGTCCTGACTTCCGATGACGTACAGTGCAATGGAAGTCTAAGCCAAACCCTTGGTCGTTGTGTTTAATTGAACCAATAGAAATCCTAACTAAGACAGTTCCAAAAGCAGGAAATCAGAAAGTAGCTACAGGATAGCTACAGAATCAGTAAGGGGGAGCAGAAGAACAGTGTGTGCAGTCATAATTTGAGACTCTGTAGTCTTGAAGGAGCGAGGATTTGTACAGATGGTGGTGTTTTGTTCTTTTTAAGCAGTATTATCCACTTAGCTCTTTCTTTTTGACAGTGTCTGTGCACCTAATTGCTGTATTATTTTTATGTTTTTATTTCTGGACCTTAGGACCTGTGAGGATGAGGGCTATAATTTGCCTGTTAAAGTTCTCAAATAAGAAAAATTAAGTGAGTGAGTTAAGGAGTATCATTCTGTGATTGGCCCCATGTTTACTCCCTAGGAGCTGCAGTATGGGAAAACACACACGGAGACAAATGTATAGTCTTCGGTACAGTTAACTCTTTATTGTTTAATTGGCCTAGATCCTCAGAGTTGTAAATAGCGGAGGAAAGAAACTAGTGCTTGTGGATAGGGAAGGGAGACTGGATGGTGAGCGGCAGCATGGTAAGTCCATATAAGTAGCGTGAGAGTGGTGAGAATTTAGGGAGAGGCTCTCAGCTCAGTTTGCTGGCATTAGGGCAAGCGGTGGTCATCAGTAGCATATGGGGGGAAACCAGAAAGCTGCACCTGTTTCTGTCCTGAGATTATTCTGCACTTTGAAAACAGACTTCAAAGAAACTAAATCAGTAGATACGTTTATTTTTAAAGATGTTAAGTAGTCTGGGGTGGTCTCTGATGGAAAGTGTGTACTTGGCCGTGTCCTGGCCTCTTCAGAGGAAGCCATGTAAGTTCTTCTGGCACATTGCTGCCTTTACTAGCTTTGCGTCCTTCCTGGTTTATCTGCTCCTGGTAGGGCCTGCATGGCTCCTGACTTGCTGAACTCGCTGCTCCTCTCTTTCCTCTCAAGTCATGCTATTGTTGTTAAGATTCTGCTGAGTGTCTTTGTGAATGTCAACTTGCAGCGCAGTTGACTCTCCATTTCATGCTCTTCGAAGCATGTAGAGCTTCCTTGTGCATGGATCCCTGCATTTCAAACAGGAGCGGTCACCCGCCATTCCTCCTGGGCTGACTTACTGTTCCTGGTTTCTCAACTCCAGTCACACATATGTACTTCCTATAAACTTCCCATTTAATTTTAAAAGTTGAGAATGATCAAATTATATGTTGTGACTTGTTTTTCTACTATGCACATCCTGTGGGACAGATTTTTGTGAGTAGACTTAATACTATTAAGCCATACATCTTTACAATTAGAAACCACAAATTCAATATATTTTCTTTAAATATCTTCAAAGTTGAGTTCTGTCATTTATACTTAAGAATAATTTTTTTGTTTTCATGTGTGTCTGTGTGTGCATGTCCATACATGTGTGTAAGTGGTCGCAAAGACCAGAAAAGATCATTGGATCCTCTCACGCAGGAGTTACTGAGTATTATGAGGCACCTGACTTGGGCACTGGGAAATGAACTTGGGTCCCCTTCTAGAGCAGTCATTGCTCTTAACCACTGAGCCAAATCTCCAGTCCTGGTGATTAGTACATTTTTGTTATTGTTGTTGTTTATTTATCGATCTTTTGTATGTCCTTACTTTTATTATAGGGAAAACAGTTGAGTTCTTCTAGCTTCTTGAGATTTACGTCATTATCTATAGTCAGCCTACTGTGCTAGATCATACTGAGGATTCTTGCTCATATCTAATCTTAACCTAGAAAAAAAGAAGTGTTGGATTCAAGATGCTGCTTGGTTGTAGAAAGAGAAATAGTAATAAGGTTGGCATAAACACACATGCACACATACTCTCTCTCTCCCTCCAACAGATTGTAGGGATAAGAGAGAACAGGGAGGGTAGTGGGGAAGAGATTGACTGACTCCTCTGAACAGGGTAGAGCACCTCCAGACAAACCCACACTTGTAGCCAAGTAATGTTCCTTCATGGTCACTAGGTGTCAGCCTTCCCTCATCTCCCCTCCCTGCTACTATCTCCAGCCCGAGAGAGATAACTATTATTCAAGTCTGAATTTGTATGTGACATATGATAGACATCCAGCAGTTCTATGCCTTGCCTATTTCCCGTGATCTTCAGTTTCATCTATGTAGCAAATGACAATATTTACTGTTTTCATAGCTTAATAGTATTCGATTGTATATGTGTATCTCCTGTTTTCTTGATTATTTCAGCAGTAACAAAACAGATACAGGGACACTGGTATTTCTTTGATTTCTTCACACACACATACACACACCACTTAGTAGTAAGATTGTTAAGCAAGTGGTTGTTCTATTTTTTAACCCTTGGAGGAGACTCCATGCTGTTTTCTTACACCATGGAATGGTAATGACTTACACCACCAGCAGATTACAGGGGTTTTCTTTTCTCTACTCCCAGACCATCACTGGTTCTCTTATCTTCATGGTGGTCTCAGAACTGTCACTCTTACATTTAGGTACCTGTTAGGCTAGTATAAAGTGTCCCAGCGTCCTTGTCAACTCTGTTGTGTCTGGATGTAAAGGCTCACTCAGTTCATCTCCTCGTCCTCTCCAACTGGACATGGACCTGGATTGGACTGTGTTAACACTGAAAGCACTTTGAAGTCAAGACCTCTGAACGGTCTAATTTTGGAATTTGATGAGTTTATTTGTATGTCCTTGCATCTACATAGGAGTTTTACAATCAGATTGTCAGATTATTTCTGCCAACAGTTGGAATTCTGCAGAGATGGTTTCCCTTCTGATAGAGTATAACTCATCTGTTCCATGAATATGAGATGTCTCTTCATTTATTTAGGTTTTCCTTCAGTAAGATTTTATAGTCTTCAGTATATAAGTGTTGCTTTTGTTTGGCTGATTTACCTGTAGTCATGTTATTTCTTGTGGTGTTAACATAAATGAAATACTGAGCCAAGAACCTGGAGTCTTGTGTGTGCTAGACAACCAGCTCTGCCAATGCACCACACCTCAAATCTGTGGGATTATTTTTTACTCTCAGATTATTTGTTACCAGTGTTGAGGAGGATAATTAAGTTTTTTCTATATTGGTACAATGTATTATATGTATACATAACTGTATTTGTGTAGCAACACACTTCTAGGTTATTTGTTCTAGGAGGGTTTTTTTTGGTAAATGGTTAAGAATTTTTAACATATATAGCATTATATCATCCTTGAATAGGGATAATTTTCTTCTTACTTTCCTACTTAGATATTTTGCATTTGTTATTGTTCTTATTATTATTCTTGGCCATTGTTCTTATTATTATTCTTCCCTGGGTAGAATAGTGTAGACCACACTGGAGTGACAGTGGAACCCCTGCCTACTGATGTTAAAGGTGAGGTGTGGACTCCTTCACAGTTGCATATGGTGCTCTCTGTGAGAAGTTCATCGATGGCCTTTGCCATGATGGCAGTCCCCTCTAAGGACAGTGTTGACTGATTAATTTTGAAAGGATACTGAGTTATTTCACCTTTCCTGGGTCCATTGAATTGATCATGTGGTTTCTTTCCTTTAATCTACTGAGACAGTGAATTCATTAACCCAGTTCTCTGAAGATAAGGTGTCCTTCCCTCTCCCTGCGTGGAAGGTTGATCCCAGTACTCCTGGTGTACTGTCCTCTGATGTGCACTTAGCACACATGCACAGGTCTCCAGCGCCAGATTTAACTTTCCTAGTCCTGCTCTTTTCAAATTTTATATATATATTCAAATAGAAAAAGAAGGTTGCTTGTCATTTTAGATGTTTGTGAGGAATTTGTCTCAAAACTACAAACAGAATGTGGATGTAGAGCTCCAGGTTCCAACCTAATTTGCTGTGCCACATTATGTCTTCAGTGAACTGGTGTTAATGTAACCTTGAGCTAACATAAAATTAATCTAGAATTTTTATCCTTCTGATCCACATATTGTCTTCTATTTTATCTGCTCTACATTACTGTGATGAGGTCATTACTTAGGAAAGGTCCTCTTCGTTTGTAGTTTTCTAGTTCAAGGTAGTTGGCCTTGCTTGTTGGAGCTTCCTTGAGGACACTGGGTTGCAGTGGCAGAGAGTGGGTGACTGAGTCACACTCTCACCTGACAAGCCAGGAAGAAGAGGACTAAGAGTCTAGGGACCCACAGTCTGTTTAAGAACTCTACCAATGACCTCCAAGCTTCTCCTCAGTTCCAACAGTCGGCATGTTCACATTGCGATAGCATTTTAACATAAGGTTTTGGAAGGATATGTGGTGTCCAAGCTTTAGGACCACCTGGTAGGCCTGTTATATTTACTTGCTGCTAAAAGTTGCATGTGGCCCAGCTTTATTGTGTTAGACCATTCTGACATCGTTAAATATTCATAGAGGAAAAATGGTCTGTACGTTTCTTCTGTGATCATTGTTCAGGTTTAAGGTGAAATAGGAACTGATGTTTACGAATGCAAATAGCCCTTAATAATATACTCTTTTGTATGATGACTCAAACTGTAAGCTCTGAGATTAAATGTCTTGGATCAAATCTCAGCTTCTTTGCTGACTTGCTGTGTATCTCTGGGAAAGTCACCTAAACTTGTACTTGAATCTTCTTAATTTGTAAAAATAGTTGATCTCAGATACCATCAGGTGATCAGCAGTGCTTTGTGTGTAGTAAATGCTCCATGTATCTCAGCTGGGAGAATAATAAACTTAGATATCTCTACATTCCTCTTTGTCCTTCCTTCCTAGTCTCTGTTCACCACCACCCCAACCAAACCAACAGTGAAAGTCTTTGAAGTAGTGAACTTCAGAGTTATTTTGAAGTGGACATGTGTGGCAATCAGTAAAATACTTTGCTAGGTATGATTTTTGTGGCGTTTGTGTGTGTATGTGTATGTGTAATGTGGATGTCTGTGTGCTGAGTGTGTGTGTGTATATGTGTGATGTGGATGTCTGTGTGCTGAGTGTGTGTGTGTGTGTGTGTGTGTGTGTGATGTGGATGTCTCTGTGCTGAGTGTGTGTGTGTGATGTGGATGTCTACATGCTGAGTGTGTGTGTGTGTGTGTGTGTGTGTGTGTGTGAGATGTGGATGTCTGCGTGCTGAGTGTGTGTGTGTGTGTGTGTGTGTGTGTGTGTGTGTGTGATGTGGATGTCTGTGTGCTGAGTGTGTGTGTGATGTGGATGTCTGCATGCTGAGTGTGTGTGTGTGTGTGTGTGAGATGTGAATGTCTGCATGCTGTGTGTGTGTGTGTGTGTGTGATGTGGATGTCTGCATGCCGAGTGTGTGTGTGTGAGAGATGTGGATATCTGCATGCTGAGTGTGTGTGTGTGTGTGTGTGTGTGTGTGTGTGTGTGTGTGTGTGTGATGTGTATGTCTGCGTGCTGAGTGTGTGTCTTTAGACACTTGGTGTTGACATTGATGTGCTGTTTTTCCCCTTCATTCTCCACCGTATTCACTAAAGCAAGGCCTTCTCCAGAACCCAGAGCTCCCAAATTTACTCAGCCTAGCTGGCTACCTCAGCCCAGGGCGCCTGTCTGCATTCTGAGTGCCAGGATTACAGCCCGCCAGCACGCACCTCCAGCTTCTTCATGGGTTTTGAACAGCCAAACTCTGGTTCTCATGGCTATTCAACAAGTGTTTTATCCTGAAATCATCTCACCAACCAAGTATAAGACCCTTCATTCCATACTCAGCAATACCAAAGTTAGGATGTTACACGCTCTGAGTTTTGTTTCTGTGTATCCACTTATAAACTACTTCCCTATTATTCTACTTTCATTAATTTCTACCTTCATCCAATTGTGTGTGTGTAACTTTTACTTTTTTTCCTGCTGCATACACAGAGAACCTTTGAAAGGCTCTGTTGAGTGTTTCAGCCCCTTCTCTTTATGAATGTACCCCTTATGGTACACTTATCTGGCTGAGGACAGCCAGGCAAACTGCACAAGAACTATCTGGTGGGTGTTGGTCCTCAGGTAAAGTAATTGTTTGGTTCAAAAGCAAAGATGATGAGTTAGGAAAATATCCTAGTTGCTGTTAGTCAGATAGCAGAAAAATAGTGCAGAAGGGTATCTGGATTAGGAAGTCTGTATTCTTTTTAACAGAATGCACTGCATGCAATTCACAATGACAAAATAGAATAACAATAATGAAAACACTTGTCATTAGTTAGCTTTGATCTATAATTGATTGATATATCAGAGTTTGGAATAATAAATGAACACTTCTCCATTCAATAGATGTTACCAGAATTACTCAATGTATAGTCCTATTTTGTTTTGTCTTTTGAGTTTCAGATATTTTGCATCTTCACTCAATTTTGAATGTAGGCGTGAGAGATGGAAATATTTAACCAAGTAGATGGTTGTTAGAAAGTTCGATTATTGATTCCTAAACAACTCAAAATTTAGCTATGAGACTCAAGCTGTCTATTCTTCAACTACCTCAGAGAGCTGAGAAGGATAAATATATCTGATTGTATAGGAAGTACAGGGCCTGCAGCTTCCAATACTAAGAAATGACAAACAGGTGACTACCTGGACAGTTCCCATTTTCTCTCCATACATTCCAGCATCAGTCTTCAGCCTTTTGGTCCTGTTTCTCTGACAGACATTTATTGTAGAGCAGGGATTGTGAAGGACTAACCTACCCTGTCTTGGCAGAGCTAGGCTGTCGACTTCCCTGCTACCAAGTTTTGTCCTTTTTGGACAGCAGTCTGTCTGCAGTTGAAGCAAGGAGTTTTTACATGCCAAGAGATAGGCTTGCCACTAATTCAACCATCTCACATTGGAGATTCTTTGATGCTTTTCTTCTACTTAGAGGGCGTTCTAGATCTAAGAAGATGGTTATAATAGTGATGCAAGTTAGTATGAAAACTAAGTCAGTTATAGAACTTTAAACTCATGGAGATGGTTAGAAGGTAGAAGGTTAAAGTCAGGGGCCAAATATGTATGAACTGGACATTGGGAAGGTACACTGGGCCATTTAACTCTCATAAATGTGGCATATTTAATTCTGCTGTTTTGTATAGAATTTACTGTTATAAGAGAAAGAACCATTTGTTGGAATGAAAAGAGAAGCTGTTGGGGGGGAGAGGGTGGAAGGGTGGGACAGGAAGGGGGAATAGGGAAGGGTTTGTGACTGAGATGTAACTTGAAAAAAAATAAAGTACTTATTAAAAAAAAAAAAGAAAGTTCGATTATTTTGTAGTAAGGATGTTTTCAGAAATGTCAACGGTAGGAGGAACCATGCATGCACAGTCACTGGTATGAAAGGATGTGGGGATACTTGTGTGTGTGTGACTTGCTGTTTATGACCTAATGTATTCTTGACTGATGTTTTCTTTTAGTGTGATGTTTTGCCTACTGTAAAGAAACAGTTTTAGCTGCTTTAACAAATACATTGAGTAGCATAAGCAACATAAAGGCTGTTATATGAGTCCATGTGTGTTTTAATTCTCACGCATTTCTGCATCCTAGACTGCAGAGAGCTTATGCGCATTTTGTGGAGTAGGAAGTTGAGAGTTGAGTAATTCTTCGAAGACCCAGTGAAGATGATAGAGCTGGCAAATAAACCGACTTGAAAGTAGAAATCTTAATGCTCATTGTGTTTCAGATGCTCTTGTAGCACCTAAAGGAAATCAGCCAGCTAACCAATCTGCCCACCCACACATTTCCTCTGGCAGGCTGGGCTTACGATATTTGCAGTAGGGTTGGAATTTTTACATACTACCAGGGGCAGAGATACTTGCTCTAAATTTTATGTTTTACCCATGTTACATTTCATGATGTCACACATGTGCACATGCTCCCCATATCCATTCTATAAAGTTTATTTAAGCTTTTTGTTAAGGCACAGTAATGACTGTGAGACCTCCCTGCTCCATGTGCTGTTCATAGTGCCGTTTTGCTGGTAGGACCATTTGAGGCTGGCTACGTGTGCATAGCACTCACTGCTCTATCCAGAGGGGAAGGAAGGAAGTCAACAGGTTTGGGAAGGCTGAGTTCTTAGACCAAGTACAAGGATGTAGTAAGGCACAGTGCTGCGATGTACTCCATGGTAAGCGTCACTCTGTTAAGGCAGACGTGTTATTCGTTACCTGTGAGTTAGTGCATTAGGTTGTGTAGGGCATCTCTGCACAACATTCTATGTAGCACAAGAATAAAAGCTTTCTTGACTTTGACAAAATTGACTTCTGCACTCAAAGGCATTTTCTGTGATAAAATGCTGACACCCAAGGTAAAGAAAAAGTTTCAAGGCCAGAAGGCTGCTGCCCCAATGAGGAGAGCTGCTTTTATATTATTTGCTTCTAGTAATCAGTTTTGTTTATTTTTAAATCTGTTTTTGTCTATTATATTTTATATTTTCATAAAGCAATTCTCCATACTATCATATAATTTGGTAAAATCTGAATTACAAAACAGATATGTTAATTTAAAAAAATCTACTTTAAGAAGATTTCATAAAGCTAGTCTTTACAATCTTCTGTCTTGTCCAGTGTAGTTAGCATAACAGTAGATGATAGAAAAACATAAATTGTGAGAACTTTTGGTGTGTATATTATTGGAAATTGAAGCCCGGGTTTTATACAAACTCGGTAACATAACATAGCATAGCATAGCATAGCATAGCATAGCATAGCATAGCATGGCATGGCATGGCATGGCATGGCATGGCATAGCATAGCATAGCATAGCATAGCATAGCATAGCATAGCAAGGCATAGCATAGCATAACATAACAAACATAGCATAACATAACATAACATAGCATACCGTACCATAGCATAGCATACCATAAGCTATAGCCGTAGTCTTTGGTTTTTGAAAATAAGTCTTTAGTTGATTTCAAGTTTGCCATCCTCCTGCCTCTGCTTTCTGAGTGATGGAATTACAGGCATGCATCACCACATCCAGCTCAGAAGACTCTTAGTGCTACATTCATGTCTCATTGCTAGTATCTTTTAAAGTTCCGCAGGGGCAAGGCTGATCTGGAAGTCTTATAGTTGGATAGTTATGGCTGTGTTTTACTCCTGAAAAACCACTCTGGGCTGCAGCTAACAGACCTAAGCTCAAAGAACATGTCTTTGACTGATGTCAACAATCAGTTGCTGGAGGGATAATAGCTTAGTGGAAGACCATCTGTTTTCCATGAGTGAGGCCCCGAGGTTGATGAATAGCAAGAAAAGTATACAAAAGAGAATTTAACTTATGGTGCATTTTCTTTTTGCATTAAATAGAACTTTATGGAATGTCTTATTAGAATATAAAATTGTCTCTGCGTCTAAATGTGAGTTTCACACAGAGGACTGGAGTTTATTAAAACTCACCAAATGTTTTAAGCTTGTCTTTTTACTTTGTATTATTTATTAACTACCCAAACTAGAATAGCAATGTGTTAAAATGACTACGTTCTTATTTCAGGTTAATGAAAGTATAATGCATGCAACGATACCTCACAGAAATTCTGGATATGTGTGGGGGTTTTGTTGTTGTTGTTTTGACCTTTATTCATTGTACCTAAGAGAATAGGGCTAGGAATTTAACGTAGGAATATGTACTTAGCATGCATAAAAACTGGATTCATCCCAAGCACTTGGGAAAAAGGAAAGGAGGAAGTGGGGAGTGGACAAATGGTGACCTTGTAGTTCTGGTGAATATTCAAGTTGTATTCTGCACAGAACACATTAGTTAACATCAGTGCTTCATTTTCCTTATCTGTTTAGTTTAAATGGAGGATGGTAATATATTCTTCCTGGATTATGACAGTTAAATGAATTAACTTATATGACCTTTACAATAATACCCAACATGTAGAGAATATTAGTTAATGGGTGTTTTTCCCTGTGAAAAGTCTGGGTAGTCCCTATTCATGCAAATCCTAACATTAGGATGTTGATTGTGATACTCCTGTTGCATTGAGAAGCATGCTTATATAGTTAATTCTTGATTATAGTTTTAAAAGTGACACTGTAGGGTTGAAAAGTGGCAATAAAAGAATATTCCAAAATGAAATTTGCCCAAATCAGTACTCTGAAGATCAACTACTGTTTTCCTCTTGTTATTTTAAGAGGAATGAATGATTTGGGTCAAAATAAAGTTATATTAATTAACCTTATACTATCTGGGTTTTGTATATAACTGATTTTAAACCTTTATTTTTTTTCTAGAAATAACAGTTTTCCTATTTATTTTAAAATTTATAAGACTTGTGATTATTAAAAAAAGAAAAATAAAGCTCTGATTTTCTCAGCCTTATTAAATGGCCTGGATTGAATATTAGGTCATCAGAATATTTATTAGTTTGATGACCTAAAAGTTTCTTTTAAAATTTCACATGCTAAAAACTCCTTAATGGGACTGATGGCAGCTTTGGTCGTCCAGGAGTGGAATGTTATTGCCAGCACGACAGCGGAGCGGCAGTAATTCAACTCCAGTTCTTGATTAATGAGGTTAGTGACTTGTGTTAATTCCTCCTACCTAGAGTTGAAATTAGAACACATCTAGTTTTTCAGATTGCTTGTATATATTCATATTTTAATATTTGAACAAAAGTGTAATTTCTGTGAGTCAGATGCAGTCATAGTTCATTTTAAGGTGCCACCACAGATAGTCGCCCAGTATCTTTTCCCAGAATAATGTTCAAAGTAAAATAGTGTGGGTAGATATTTTTGATACCTGATGGTGTATTTTAACTATCATGTCAAGGATTTTGAAAGTTCCATAACATTAAAAAATCTGTATTGGAATGGTGTTAAATACAGCATTCATTATAGGTAAGAGCATACACTTTTAACCAGGTGCTTCAAAATACATCCAAGGAAGCAGCTTCCATTTGGAAGTGTGTTGTGTTGCTTCCTGGCTTTGTTTTGAGAATGCGAAGTGTGAAAGGACATAGAGAAGATGCTGTTTTATAACTTAGGAAGGTAATTGCAGAGACACTGCTCAAGAAAGGCTCTGCATCCTTTAAATTTGAGGGTAGTCTATGGACATTCTTTTCACCCTGAATGCTTAGGCTCTGTGGAATAAGTCCCAAAATATGTATGAAAGATGAATCGGTAAGATGGCTCAGTGGACAAAGGCATCTTAGTAAATGTGGACATGTGACTAAGCCCTTAGTTTACAGATTGTCACTCCTTTTTATACATTACTGTCTTCTCTGGGGCTTTAATGAAAAAGCACTTGCAGAGGTCCTTGCTCTGAAAACCCTGACCCGTTGGGACTGGACTAGACTAAAGCCACCTCTGTGGTTCTTGAGCCGCTCTCTTTCCCATGAGTGACGATTAAACTGGCAACCCTGACCCGTTGGGACTGGACTAGACTAAAGCCACCTCTGTGGTTCTTGAGCCGCTCTCTTTCCCATGAATGACGATTAAACTGGCAGGTTGTTTAATTGTGATCAATTAGTCAGGGGTTTCAATTGAGCAGAGCTGAATAGTGCCATTATTCTGTTGTTATAATCTAAGTAAAGGATGTCCATTAGCAGTTGTCTTATGGAAATAAAAATGGAGTCACTTTATTTTATAGTTTGTTTTTAGTCAAGACAGTATTTGTACTAATGATCAAATAATCTGTGGTCTGATATCTGATAATTTTAGAGATTTTAGCCCTCCCATCAGATCCTAGTATATTTTTATATTATAACATGGTAAATTACCTAAGAAGGTAAAACATTAATTTAGATACATATGTATATAACATGTATAACTCTTATCCATCTGCTGTTTACAATTTGGGTGAGGCAAATATTTCTTAAAAGTGTAATTTAAGAAGATATTTTGGCAGCTATTTGGAAAAATGATTATAAAAATTGTTACATATAAGATATACTTTATTTTCAAGGGAGCCCTTGTGAGTGCCTTGGCTGATGACACCTTACACTTATGGAATTTACGTCAAAAAAGGCCTGCCATACTACATTCACTTAAATTTTGCAGAGAAAGGTAAGAATTCTGTTTTTATACTGATAGAACATTGGTATTCGTTTTGAACTACTTTTTGAACAATAATATTCTGGATTTGGGCTAATAAAATGAATTTATCTTGTTAATATAGTTATATTAAATATATGACTTGCAAATATAGTCATATTCTTCTGTACTATAAGTCAGAGATGTCTAGGACTTCAACATATGATGGAGGCTGGTTTAGCATGAAAGAAAGTAATTTATAGCCAACTGGAGTGTAGGGTACAAGTGAACACTAAAAAGAAAAGTAACCGTGTTTTCAAAATTCAGAGATAAAACACAATGTATTTTCCCCCTTTAATTAGTATGCAGCTTTTTATGCCATCACAGTTTCAAAGTCCTTTAGAGATTAATCTGCCATATAATTTTATGTTAATTAATTAATCTGCCATATAATTCAGTATTCTTTTTGCAGGTGTGTGTGTGTGTGTGTGATATACTTACTGTACAATATAAGAATTTCAATGTCAAGGGATATACAATGACCACAGAGTTCTTCCTTCCTAAAAAGAATTATGTAAATTCTCTCCCCCTTTTTTTCCCCTAGAAGTAATTACAATATAGGCATGAAGGTAAAAAAAATCTCTATGTAGCTTCTTTTTTCTTTTCAATGAGAAAGGACATTGCATAGTTTTTCCCTAGCTTTTTTTACTTAATTACATACCTGATAGGTTATCTTATATCAGCACCTTTAGATCTCTCTTGGTCATTTTCATAATTATATACTCTCATATTGTGTGGGAGTGTCATAATGTGTTCATTGAATCTTCATCATGGACATTTATAGCATTTCAGACTGTTGTTCCTTTTGCTTTATCATGCTGTACTATATGATTTATATATACAGTATATATTTGTATGAATAATAAATATTATATGTTATGTACATATGAATATTAATAAGTGTATATAAAAGATAAATTTCTAGAAGTAGAATAGTTGGTCTAAAATATCTCTCATGTTAAGATCTGTGAACTTTGGGTATTGACTGAAGAAGTCTTCTTCCCGATTTTATTAAACACTCTCCTCCATATGTTTTCAAAGAACTCTTAAGTTTTTGTTATTATGCTTGTCCTCTGTTTCATATGGTATTTACTTTTGGCATGAAATATGAATTAATATATAACCTCCACAGTTTGTGAGACTGTTTCTAGGTAGGGTGCGTGCATATGTGTGTGTGTTGTTGTTGTTGTTTAGTTGTTGTAGTAGTAATAGGCATTAAAGATGAAGTCGCTACTTTTGTCCATGAAATAACCTTTCATGTGTGTTAAGTTCTCCGGTCAGGTTGTTTATGCAGGTCAGTCTTTGATTCTGGGCTTCTGCCCCCAATAGCCTTCCACACTAAAGCAAAGAGTTAAAGTAGCCTCTGAAAATACAGCATCTCACAGAGCCCACTATCAGAGGGCAAATCTACATTAAGTGGAAGTAGGTGGGAATAGAGAGCAGACCTACCAAGAGGTCAGTAACTAGTTGCTGTTGGTTACCTTTTGACTGGGAAGATAAAACACATAAGTTTTTCCTTTCAGCCATGCTTGCTTCTAGAAGGGTGGAAGTAAAAGAGAAGTTACTAACATAGTAGATAGGGAAAACAATAGCAGAACAGTAAAAGTTGTTTTCCACCTTTTGACTTCTGCACAGAGTTTAATCTGTTTGCCAGTGGGATCTCAGGGGAAGCTCTCTATCAGTTTCTGTGCCATAGAATAGATGTTAGATGGACGTTTGAACCAAGCACTCACTTATCCTCAGTGAGGGGCTCCAGTTGAGCTGAACATCAGCAGGATGCTTGTCACACTCAGAGAATTTTGACCCCACGAAGGCATTTGGCAGTGTCTAGAGACAATCTCCAATGTTACAGGTAGGAGGAGAGGGACTGCTGCCTTCTAGTGGGAAAATGCCAGAGATTTTACTACCCTGTTACTGTGTACAGGCAGGTACCCACAACAAAGAGCCACGGGGTCCAAAATGTCAGAAGCATCAAAATCACAAAACCCTAAATTGTAGCAAGTCACAATGATGATATTTGGTCAGTGAAGTGATGTAGAAGTTCTTGTAAAGTATCCTTTACTAGAGGGAGCTTGCTAGGAGTGAGGATTCTAGCAGAAGAATATCTCTGATGCCTCATTTGTCAGTGAAATGGGCAGAGGAGTATGGCAGTACATTGTCCAGGCTCACGAGCATATTCAGTATGCGATACCTGTTAAGTACTCTTAACGACATAACTAAACATGGAGGGATCCAGTGTTAGGAGCTGTCATAACCAATATGGATGTTGTTTGCAGAGCAGCATTTCTAAGGATAGTGCTGCAGTTTGATATGCATTCTTTGTGGTTCTTGTCCTGTCTAGTTCTAGAAGGCTTCCCCACAGCTGTGGCCCCTGTTTTTGGCCTTGTGGAAAGAAGTAGGTCATTGAGTGCGGAGTCTTTAATATATTATCTCTTACCCTTTCCTGTTGTTCGCCTTGCTTCCTGTTTCACATGAACAATTCCCTCAGTCACATGCTCCTTCAGCCATCTTGTTCTACCCAAGCATGTGGGGCCAATCTACTATGAACTGAGCCTATAAAGCTGTGAGACCAATGAATCTTTCCCCCCTTAACCAGTTTTTATTAGGTACTTTGGTTACAGCATTGAAAGTTACCTGATACAGAGTCTCCAAGAAATTGTAGACATTGATGGGGAATGACAAGCCAGTGTAAGACACTTTGGCAGATAAAAGGTCCCTTTGTGAGAAGAGCACAAAAGTGGCTTTTCTTAGTGAATGAATCTGGTGTTTGTTGTCTGCCATCCCCCCACCCGTGTTGGGCACCACTATGAAGACATAGCTTGACAGCTTGCACAGTTGTATGCCAATGTTGTAAAATCGACAAATCAAACGAATTGATGGATTCCCCAATTCTAGACCTGTAAGATGGCCAGCCACATATTGCACAGAAGCCAGTTAAGCCTGTTCAAAGCTCAGGTCCCGTGAGGTGTTTATGAGGACAGTAGTAAAGAAAAAATTAAGGCAGGCCTAAATATTCCTCGAATACATCCAGTTCCCTATGATGGCTGTGAACAGTTGGAATGATGGAACCGAGGTTAGCAATGGGTCCTGGTCTTCACCGATAAACCTTGTTCTGTTACTGCTGCTTCACATGGCTGCCAGGTGAGCGGCATTGGAGCAGGAGCCCAGTTTTCCTCTGCACGTGGCTGCTGACCCAGGGAGGTGGAAGGCAGGGTCTGCCTCGCCTGTGGGGCTGCTACTGCGTCTCTTTCACCTCAGCACCTTGCCATTCCACACCTCCATAGAGCTCTGAAGATTTCTGTCACAGTCACTGGGGAGGGGAGAGGGGTAGAATCTGCAGTGCTCAGACCTTCCTTCTGTCTCATTGGCAGGAATCTATTCTTCTATGACAAATATAGGTGGTTTATATTTGGTATTTCTATGTCAAACAGGATATAGTCTGCGCTGTGCGGTGGTCACAAATCCTCTCAAATTCTCCATGACTTACCTCAACAGGTTGTTGTAATCCTTTGTGGGCTTGTTGGAATTACTATTTCTTTTTTTTTTTTCTAATTAGTATTTTTCTTTTTTTTTTTTTAAATACTTTATTTTTTTTTTCTTCAAGTTACATCTTAGTAACAAACCCCTCCCTATTCCCCCTTCCTATCCCGCCCTTCCACCCTCTTCCCTCCAGAAGTTTCCCCTTTCAGTCC
>CAJQZJ010033539.1:1008083-1026253 GCA_907164525.1 Lophiomys imhausi | reverse complement strand
GATTATTGAATATGCCCTTATACCTTTGTATATTGATACAAAATTAGTAGTTTATTTGGCTAAAGTGGTATTGACCATTGTTTATTGTGCAAAAATAAGATTGTATTGGATTACATCGGTATTGATCTTTGTATATTGATACAAAATTAAGATTATAGTTGGCCACAATGGTATTGACCCTTGCATATGGACGTAATATTAAGATTATATTGGGCTACATAGGCATTGATCTTGGTATATTGATACATAATTAAGAGTATATTTAACCACAATTGAATAGATCTTTATATATTGATACAAATTTAAAGATAATGCTTCCCAATGGTATCATACCTAGAGATACTTAAAAATAAAATGTGAAGCTCTGACCTCCTGATACCAACCGTCTAAAATGGTCTAGGATAGTTAAAACAAACTCCTAGTCATGCAGACATGTCTCTTTGTTAGCTACTATGACAGTCTATCACAGATATTCTCTAAACTACCCAGTAATCAAGTTGCTAAGAGACAAGCAACATTTGCTTATCTAAATACAAGAGATGGATAGGGCATCTTCAAAAACCCCTAGAGATCTGCAGAATATGGCATTCAAAGATGTTATCTTAAATCGGAATTACTATTTCTTATTGCCCTCTTTACCTCAGAATCTCTGAGGAACAGTCAGTCTTTAAAGTGCCAGTTAGTGAAGCTAAAGAGAGAGAGTGCATGCTAAAGCCACTGACCCTTAAGAAAGATACTCACCTCTTGCACTCTTGCTGTAATGGCCAGAGCATATCGTGTTGCTCTCCTAACCTGAGTGAAGTCTGAAACAATGGGCTATGATAACCACACTGTTTACCTTTACAGTCGGTGTCAAATTTCTGGGAGCAGGGGCCTCGTGTGCCCTCATTCCTGTGCGAATCTGGGTTAACTTGGCTAACTTAACATTTCTCTTTTACGCCATTTACATTCTTACTTCAGAGACTAAGAAAGGTAGGAGAAAAGTGAAAAGTGCACAACATGCTCTTTTGTAAGATTCTGAACAAGCGTTACCCCAAACTGCATGCTTTGTCCAGTTTTGTCTTCAGTAATAGATGATATTTTAGTGGACATTTATATATATATATATATATATAATAGAAATTCTGTTTAGTAATTAAAATTATATTTTTCATAGTATGCATTTTTATTCTAGTTTAATATTTTGAAGTGTAGTAAATTGTAGTATATAAAATTATCACGTAAAAATTTTAGCTTACAGTTAATATTAAGCATATGGTGTCATGCAAACCTATAATGTATGTTTTGATAGATCATGCTGTTAGTTTACCTCTTAACCCAGGTACCATCCAAATAACTGAGGCTCTATTATGTTATTTGTTAAACGGGCTTCACAATACAAAAACGGAGCAGTTATTGCTCTAGTCTTTTTTTTTTTTAAATAGATTTATTTACTTGTTGCTTCAGGTTACATCTCCATCATATTGTCCTCTTTTCCCCCTTCCTAGCACCGCCTATACTACAACCAACGCACCAAAGGGAACATGGGCATAGAGTTTTTATCTGTTTGTTTGTTTGTTTTTTAGTTTTCTCTCCCTGGCAATGAGATACTTTTCACTGGTGGTATTACTCTAGTCTTAACCCACTAAACTAATCTGCCTTACCCCCAGCAAAAATCTCAGAGATACTTGTACTTTGTGGCTTTTCTGCTTCAGCTGAATCTCTCTCCTGGTCTCTCCTGCCTCTGCCTCTTCTGAATCTCCCTACTTCCTCTCCTTAACTCCTCCTCTCCTGAAGGGCAGGAAGTCCAGCCCTTTTCTCTCCCCTGCTCAGTGATTGGCTGTTAGCTGCTTTATTGGCATATTAGGGGACAATTGGGGAGCAGTATTTACGTAACATTGAGACATGAGATCCTCAGAACAAGGACTGAAACCAGATATGGGGGGTACAGAAATCAGCATTTGGATTACACAATAACCTTATGCCTACATTGTGCTTTTGTGGTGTTTAAGAAAAAATAAAGCAGAGTTGTTGTTTCAAGTCTTTGCTTAATGCTATAAACTTGAGAAAATTACTTTTTTTTTTTGCTTTTTGTGATTTTTTTTAAATTTCCAAACATCTTTCTATAAGCCTCATAGTCTTTACTATTTTATGTCTCTTAAACATTAAACAGATTTTGCCAATTTGCTCATTCACTCTGAGAATAATTATGGAATATGTATGTTAGTCTTGACTGCTGAGCAGATATTTGACATCATAACAAGGTCTTACATTTAGAATATTGGTCAAAGATAAGATGAGTCAAACTTCCCAGATGCCCAAATAAATGGCATTTACTCCTACTGAATGAATAAATACGTATTTTAGTTTCCACAGAATGAGTGTTGATTTTGCATAAGAAAAAGCTTAGCAATGTCCTTCTGGTTGAACAGTCAGCTGACTACCCATGGAGAGCTGAAACACCAGAGCTGCATTTCCCTACAGTTCTTAGACTGGTCCTGAAGCTGCAGCTTGTGGATGTGCAGACGGGTGCTTGTCCCCGACTTCCATGGATTTACTGTGTGCTGAGCACACTAGCGATACTGCATTAGGACGAATAAAATGACTTTATCTTGGTACAGGTCTTCCAGATACAGTCACATTCTTCTCTGTTGTGGGTCAGGGGTGGTTAGGATGTCAACATATGATGGAAGTTGTTTTAGTATAAAAAGAAATAATTTACAGCCAACCAGAGCGCAGGGTTCAAGTGAACACTAAAAAGAAAAAGTAAATGTATTTTCAAAATTCACAGATAAAACACAACTTATTTTTTTCCATATAATTAGTAGGTAGCTTATGCCAGCACCAGGCTTGGAGCCTTGTAGAGATTAATCTACCCTGCAATTTTTACCACAGGAATTTATTTTCCAGTAGTATGAGCTATAACATCAAAAGGGATGGGTCACAGTGATTATGAGGAAGCACACTGATGTGGTCTTTACTCCTCTGACCCATTACAAACTGAATTGAGTCTCGCCAAACCATGTTGAAATCCTAATGTAACCTAATTTAGAAATAGGCTATTGTTGTTTTAAAAAACTAAAATATCCCAGTCATTTGATTTTACCAATGAAGTTTCAGGAGCCAGATGCTGGGGTGAAAGCCTGCTAGCTCAGAGAGGCAGAGAATGCACCCAGCTGATCTTCCTATTCAGCTGAAAACCCTAGAGGAAAAAGCCCAGAGCTAAAAGTTCCTTCTCCAAGCTGTCTTAAATACCCTCAGCTCAGTGTCCCTCCTTTCTGTTTAATCCCTGTCAGCTGGTTTCTTGCTTTGCCTCTTGACTTAGGGTTAACTTTATTTAAACCTGTGTACAGAAAAATCTTAGATTAAAGGTGTGTGATAGGGCACATCCACACCACAAGTACTTATTTATAGTAATCAAAAGTCTTGGATTAAAGGGTGAGACATCCCATAATTAAAACAGGTTTTTTTGCAGTTCACAAACCTGGGGTTCACAATGAGATCAAATATTCTACAACAGGGTCTCTCTCTGGTGAAACTAAGTTAATGTGGGCAGCACTAATGTGACTGGTTTCCTTATAAGGAAAAAAGATCACACACACACACACACACACACACACACACACACACTAAGGAGTGAGGGGAGATGAATATCATGTACTGACATGTGAGATAAAATAGATTGGAGTAATGAATCTGTAATTCAAGGAGTAAAGAGGATAGCTGGCAATACCAGAAGAGAACGAACACACACACACACACACACACACACACAGACAGAGAGAGAGAGAGAGAGAGAGAGAGAGAGAGAGAGAGAGAGAGATACCAGAGCCTGCTCCAGAGCTCTTAAAAGCCTGCTGACATCCTGATGTCTGTCCTCCAGCTTCCAGATCCACAAGAGCAGACATTTCTGTTTGTGCTAATTTACTGTGTCAGTCCTAGAAACTAACATTGTTTCTGTTGTTCTTGCTTGGTATTAGCAGTCTTGTCACGCACCATTGGGTTTATTCATGTGGAGGAGAAGGTCTTAGCTTTGATAGAAACTAAGAATTTGATAAGTGAAATTCTTTTTGGCACTTGCAGAATGTGTTCCACTTGGCTTGCACTCTGATATATTTTTTTCCTTTGAAGGACATTTAATTAGGAAGAAGTTATAGACTTCCAGCAGATTCAACTACCTCTTCCTACTTTTAACTCATAACTATGAATTAAAATGAACATTATTCTCAATAATACTTTTTTTCTGTGAGTTTTTGAAATAGCAATGTAAAAAATTAAAACCTAAGAATTGAAGGAAATTTTTAGACTCCCTATTCAGGGCTGAAGCTGTCTAATATTTACCTTGATCATATAGTTCTTATTGTTTATGAAACTCTTCCACATGAATGTTACTTAGGAAATCAAGAAAACATCCCTCACTGAAATGTTATAAGGAGGACTTCACCTCCTCAATGCCCTAATAGTTGCAAGATGATAGATACTGAAATGTATTTCTAAAGATGCATTTTTTCTAATACTCTGATTTACAATTTATATATGACTTTTATATATTGTGGATGCACCTTTTTAATTTAAAGAATAAATCACTCATGCATTCTAAAGTAAATTATGGGATACATTAGTTCTCATATTCAGAATTTAGTTTAATTATCATGGAAGAATCATTGATATTTAATAAAATCAGATTTAAAAAGACCTATTTAGTGATTGGAGTGACTCATTCATGTAGCAACTCAGCAGTGAAGTGTCAGCACCTCAGCGTGTGACAGGGGCTGGCTGCTGGGTCCTAGAGTCAAGTCCTTAGTGGCATAAATAAATTACCATAGCAACAAAAGCTCCATTAGCACTTTATACCATTATTATACTATATTATTAACCAAGCATTGTGCTGTTTTGCTCATGTAGAAAGCTTGTAATTTTTTTTCAACAGGCATATGAACATCACAAAACTAAGGGTTGGAAAAGTACCATTGGCCAAAAGTCAAACCTAAAAATAATGTATACAAATCTTATGAAGATTTTTGAATTAATTTACTGCACATAATTAAACAAGAATGAAAGTAATTTAATATAGAACTAAAATCCAGAATTACAACCTCTGTTGTACATCATATTTTCAAAACACTTTTTAAAGCATAGGGTCTCATGGCCTTGAACTCTGTGATGCTCTTGCCTCTGCCTCACATGTGATGAGTTACAGGTGTGTACTACCACATTACACATAAAATACTCATCTTTGATAGAAGCTTCATGGAAAGGGTACAAGCCTTAGAAATGAAATTCAGGACTATAAAGCAAGAATTTGAGAATGGTGATCAGCGCTGTTCAGAAGACAGAAGGGTGCAGATCAGCACTCTGTACCTCACTTTGATCCACAAAAAAGACTGTTTTTTGCTACAAACACAAGTTATTTTAGAAAATAGGTATACCTAGACAACATTTTAAAGGAAAAATTTCAGTGTAAAAAAAAAAAGTTACCATTTAATGAATTTGAAACTGTAAAAGAAAAGATGATTAGAAAGTGTTGGATAATTTCTGAGATGAAGCCGGGTGGTGGTGGCGCACGCCTTTAATCCCAGCACTTGGGAGGCAGAGGCAGGTGGATCTTTGTGAGTTCGAGGCCAGCCTGGTCTACAAAGTGAGTCCAGGACAGCCAGGGCTACACAGAGAAACCCTGTCTCGAAAAAAAAAAAAAATTTCTGAGATGAGGTATCTGGGAAAGCCAAAACTTTGGGCAAAGGAAAAGAGATATTCAGAGAAACTGGGCAGATTCTATAGAAGACTCACAATAAATTAACAATAAAACGATTAGATGAAAGGAGGGGCCATCTAACATTGTGAATATGAGAGTAAATTCATATCTTTTATTCATTCGAATAAGTCCTATAAAAATACCAAACCAAAAGAATGAACAAATGAGCCTCCTCCCTTAAAAAAAGTTAGACAGTGGTTGGAACAGTTGGAAATGGTGTAGTTGTCTGTGTTAGTGCAGTGTGTGGGGCTGGGATGGCCTAGAATGCAGAGTACACAGACCTTTGCATCCTGTGGCTGGGCAAGAGTAAGCTAGTGCTTCAGGTTTGGGAATTTAAAAAATGTCATGAAAGTATTAAACAATAATTTAAATAATTAAATTGGATGATAATTTAAATTTAAAAATTGTCACTAGGAAAGTACTAACTAAAACCACAGGATTCTTTCAGAAAGTACGAGGAGACTGAATTTCTCATGACCTGCTGGTAAGAAAACAGTGCTCTAACCACTCTAGAAAAGCTGTAGTGGTATTCACATGCTCCATGACAGTTCCACCTCTAAGGTGGCAGCATGGGACCTAACCATCTGCCGGACACCACATACCTGTCTTCGTTATTGAAAACCTATCCATTGTTCTTTAAAAACATGTTCATCTAAGCGAGGTGTGACCACATTCCCACTTTAGCTCCCCTTAAAATAGGAAGATCATTCCCAGTGGGCGTGACTTAATCCCGTGGATGTTTTAAGTCAGTCTGGAGTCTTCCTGACACAGAAAGCTTAGAGTTGTAGATGGATGCAGTAAATGGGGGCCTTTTGCTGTGTTGGCAATGGAGAAAGGGTGACTCACATTGTGAGCTCGGAGGGAGAGCTTGGACATGTAGACTGTAACTGCAGGAGCTGAATTTTTCTAGCATCCCAGAGAAGCTTGGAAAAGATTATTTCACAGTGTTTTCAGAAAGACGTTTAAGAATGCATCTTGGCTGCCAGTAACCTGCATTTTAGGTTTTCCTGTTGTTAAGCAGAGAGCCTCCAGATGCAGGATCTGGACATCTATCCAACAGAAACTAAAACAGTGAGTCTTATTTTAACTCATTAAGTTTATAGTGATTTGTTATACAGCAGTAAACACAGATTTTGGAATCTGGAAATGGTGGCACTTAGCTAGGGGCTGTATTCTGAGAAATGAATCTTTCTTTATTTTGCAAATATATGTTGGTACTTTTCCTGGGGAGAAATAAATATCTGTTCAACTAGATACTATTGATAGAGGGGAAAAAAAAGAAAGAAAGAAAAAAAGAAAGATACCTCCTAAGTCAATCTTGCTGAGCCAGTGAGATTACAGGGCTAGGTTTCAGGAACTTGGGTGAAGGGTTACCAGAATTTGGGTGATCCCAGCACAGTTTAATCATGGAAAAGTCCCACCCCAGGATGGGAGACTTAACTTCTCAAAGTTGCAGATGGGATCCTGTCTTCAGTTGTCCCCTTTCTCTTGTCTCCTCTTACACCCCCAAACCACTTGCATCTGGGGCAGGATGGAGGGAGGGAGGGATTCTAGTCGCAGATGAGGGTCATAGGCCAGATTTGCTGAATCTCTGGTTTGGATAATCACTTTGTTGTAATTCCCAGATGGTAGCAGCCATACTGTGCCTAGAGAGCAGTATTTCATAGCGTATCCAAATGAACTTAGGACCGCTGTAACATCATTGGTAACAGCCTTATGTTGTGTATGTGCTCAGTGACTGGCTAACACCTGTGTAAGAGGTTTTTGAATGTGACAGTGGGTCTTGAATCTTGAGGAACATGAAAGAAAAGCCTACAATTGTTTCAAACAGACTTACATTCCTGTCTGTTGGCCGTCAGTTGAACTCAGAATGGAGTGAGAAATGTGTTACTGGAATTTTGTTCTTTACACAGGGGCAGAAGGTTCAGAGAATTGCCTCATTCGTAATGAATACTTGATTACTATATGTTTGTAGTTGAGATTTCCAAGGAAAATGTTGGTGTGGCTTGTTTCTTTATGATAAAGTGCAAGAAGAGAGTGCTAAATAGAAGGGAAAGGTGTAAAAGGAACCAGAATGAGTAGAATTCGCATATTGATGGAGGTGGCAAAGGAGAGAATGCTTTTGAAAATGTAGCCTAAAGAGAAATGCAAGATGATGGCTGTATTGAAGGCCTTGGAATCTCCCCACAGTGAATTTTCACAAGGGCTCCATTTCAGCAAGAATACAGACCTGTGGAAAGTTTAAACATTTCATCTTGTTTCTTAGCAAGAGCCTATAGAGAGGGCTATTCTCAGAAGATGGCGTGATTGGTGTACAATGGGGTGGAACCCAGTGGCATTTACTGACTTAAATTTATTATTGAGAAATCAGTGTCAGTAAAAACATCGCTGGCTTGGACCGGAAGAGATAGGACAAGGTGACAAGAGGCCGTGACTGCACCGCTGCTAACAAGAGCGCCTTCTGTTCGCTGGCTCTGGATCTCAGAGGTTTCCTTGACGGAGGTTTATTTATGATGGAGTGTCTACCCGTGAAGATAAGAGCTTGTGCCTGCTGTATTGATGACTCCTGCTCCCTTTCGTACTTGCCGCGTTTCCTTTCCTTTTCGTTACTTTATTTTAATTGGTTGGGTAGACTTCAGCGTGCGTAGCTGTCTGCCAAAGTGCTGCTCATGCAGTTATGACTTTATTGTTCGCTTAGGTCTCACTTGTTAGTGCGCATGTGCGTTTCCATGCCTTTTTCTTCCCTCCTAACTTCCCCACTGAAAGTCAAGATTAATTTACTTGAATAACAATGAACATTTAAGGCAGTGAGTGGAGTCTATGATCAAAGTAGATGATATGGAAATTTCTTTGAGAGAGAATTGATGGGAAATGGAAATAAAATCAACCTTGGAGGGAACAGGTGCAGTGAAAGTGTAACTGAAAACTTGAAGCTAAAATCAGCTTACACTGAAAGAGCTGCCTAATTCTTTTACAGTTCATCACACTTAAAAATCAGACATGAGCCGGGTGTGGTGGCGCAGCCTTTAATCCCAGCACTCAGTGAAGCAGAGGCAGGCAGATCTCTAATGAGTTCTAGCCCAGCCTGGTCTACAAAGCCAGTTCAGGACAGCCAGGGTTGTTACACAGAGAAACCCTGTCTCAAAAACAAAACAAAACAAAAAGACATAAGCTGCTTCCTCAAAAAAAAAAAAAAATCTATATCCAGAATAACTTCAGAAAGGTCATCTAAGATGGTCCAGCTCACAGACTGTTCCAACCAGGACATCAATAAAGCCCTGAACTTTCCCATCCAAAGTTCAGCTTCAGACTACAAACTTCTCAGGACATTTAAATAGCTGAGCACAAAAAGACTGAACAACAAATGTTACTATTAACTTGCTTAACCATTTTTTTCCATTCTTATTTGGACCCCAAACAGGTTTTCTATGTCCCACATCAGCAAGAAGCAATTTTAAGACAGCAACGCCCCATTCCCAGAAGGTGGGGTGGGTGATTGTTTTTGATCATTTGATGAGTTATAGATGTTTGTTGTTATTTAGGGGGATTGGTTACAAGTTGTTAAATGGTCTTGTTAAACAAGGTTTAGGAGGTTAGACCCAGGGATTTCTTTTTCTTTTCTCTATCCTTCTTTCTGTCTTATATAGGGGAAAAAGACTTGAAAAGAAAAAAAGGGGATATAGACATGATGTAGGAAAGATAAAGAAATGGGTAGATTGTTGAATCTACTCTCATGTCTTTGTACATTGATGCAAAATTAAGGTTATATTTGGTTACATTGGTATAGATCTTTGTATATTGATACAAAATTAGATTTAACTCTTTTTAAGGTATTGTACCTATGTAACTTTTAAAAATGCAATGTGAAGTTCTAGGCCTTTTGATAACAACTATCACAAACTGTTTAGTGTAATTAAGAAATGCAAACTAATAGTCATTCAAACTTGTTGTTTTGTTAGGTACTAATTTAGTGTATCACAGATGTTTTCTAAGTTAATCAGAAATCAAGTTCCCAAAAGACAAGCAATATTTGCTTATTCAAATATGCAGAGATTGATAGATGGTCTTCAAAAGCCTCAAGAGATCTGTAGAATAAGGCATTTAAAGATGATTTTCATGTTGTTGCTGTTTTTGTTTGTGTGTTTGTTTGCTTTTGTTTTTTGAGACGGGTTTTCTGTGTATCAGCCCTGGCTGTCCTGGAGTAACGTTGTAGACAGGCTAGCCTTGAACTCACAGACATCTGCCTGCTTCTACCTCCCGAGTGCTGGGGTTAAAGGTGTATGCCACCACACCTGGCTAAAGATGTTTTCCTAATTTACGATTTTTTGTTATTGAGACATGTCAGCTCCTGACAGCAACCCCCATTCTACTTCAAGTAGATGATGAGCATTGGAGAATCCCCATTAGGAGATAGCTGCATTAGTGGCAAACTAATCACAGGGCAAGAAAAAGCCTTTGCTTTAACTGTAGACAGAATACTGTCCAAAAAGGACAAAACTTGGAAGCAAGTAAGTTGACAGCCTAGCCCTGCCAAGACAGGGTGGGTGAGTCCTTCATAATTCCTGCTTTACAATTAACATCTGTCAGAGATACAGACCAAAGGCTGTCAGACCAAAAGGCTCAACTCCAATGTATTGAGAGAAATTGAGGACTGTCCAGGCAGCCAGTTGTCTGTCATTTCTTGGTTTTGGAAGCTGCATGCTCTTTATTTCCTGTTTATTCAGATACATTTATCCTTCTCAGGTCTCTGATGTGGTTGAAGACTAGATACTTTTGGTCTCACAGTTAAATTTTACGTTTTTAGGAATTAAAAGGATGTTCTAGGTCTAAGAAGATGTTTTTACGTTAGTAATGCAAGTGAGGATGGAAACTGAGTTAGGTATAGAACTTTAAACTCATCGAGATAGATAATAGAATATTGTTATCAGTTGCCAAATACGTATGAACTGGATATTGGGAATATATGTTATACCTTATAATTTTCATGATTGTTGCCTAATTGTTCTTATTGTTTTATATTGTATTTATTGTTATAAGAAAAAGAGCATTTTATTGGACTAAAAGGTAGAGATGTTGGGGGGGGAGATACACATTAAATAAAGAAAAATAAATAAATAAGCATTGAACCCTTAAAGAACAACAAAAATAAGACATGAATAGCCAGGCTTGGATAGAGGACGGGCTCAAAGGCCCCTACTCTCATGGCTGAACCGTAGATTGGGGCAGAGTCGTTGCCTTCAGTTGTGTGCCCACTCCTGATAGTCTCAACCCAGCACTCACATACATAGCCCAGAGTCATGTGGGAACTCAGTAGCATTGCAGTCAGGAGCTTGAAAAGCTTGTTCATGATTCTAAAACTCACATGACAAAGAAAGATCTGCAATACCCAAGATAGCATACTTCTGAAAAAGAAATATGAGATGTTGGTACTTGTTTTACTAGATACCTCTGTGCCTTTCCCTAAGCTCTAGAAATTAAATGCAATAATTTACAAGAGAGACCAAATGGACAAAATTCAGGATGTAAGTCAGGAATCTATGCATAAAGAGACATGCACATGTTAAATGACAGGGTAGCCTGGAGTACATGTGCCAAACACTGATTCAAAAAGGAAAGCCACAGCATGAGAGATGGATCAGCAGGTAAAAGGGGCTTGCCACAGAAGACTCTGACCTGAGTTACATTCCCAGAACCTATGGTAGAGGAGAGAATTGAATCCTGAAAGTTGTGTCCAGAACTGCGCGTATGTATCATGGTACACACATATCCATATGTACACATATGTAAACACCACACACATTTATACCCAGACATGCACGCACACACCTTCCCCAGAGAAGAGCTCCCCCAATTGGTTATCTAATACCAAATAGTTAGCCCTGAAGTCATATACATATAAGTAACATTATATGGACTGAACAGGTTATATTTATATATTTAGGAAGGTATATATTATATAAAGCAAAGAATAAGAGACCATGAATTTGAAAGGTGGTAAGGGCAGATATGTGGAAAGGGTTGACTTTTCAGAATGGCTGGCTAGATCATCTGACAATTGGGCAGCTTACCTACAGCCATTTAGCTGACTGAGGGTAACTACTCCTGCCTCACCAAGGCTGTGCGACTGACCCAGAGAATTATGAGTGAAGAGAACACTCGCCATTGCTGCCTCTTCAGCTTGAGAATAGTTTTTGATACAGCAGGAAATAGTTGAGCTACTACTATGATAAATCAAAATGATTTTCGTTGAAAATGAAGAAAAAAATGGAAGAACCAAATAGAAAGATAAATTCTTACACTTACAAAATTAAGTTGTAAAAGGCCAGAAAAAGTTGTCAGGAATGCACACAGTGCTGTGTATATCACAAGACAGCAATGGCAAGTGTTCTCTTTGCTCATAATTCTCTGGGTCAGTTGCTCATCCCTTGTGAGGCAGGAGTGATTCCCCTCAGTTAGCTGGATGGCTGCAGTTAATCCTCTCAACTGTCAGATGGTCTAGCCAGCCATTCTCAAATCTCCTGATAGGTCCTTGGTTCCATTAAATGATGGCAATAACAACAAATCCCCTGCAGACCCCTACTCCCCCTTATTCATATACATAGACAAAAGTTTTAAGTTCATGTCACTCTTTTTGTTACTTGTATTAAAAAAAAAAGCTTGCTCCATCTTCATTTTACCCTTTAATCTCTCGATAAAGAAGGGCAAGTTTCTAAATTTGTAAATTGGGAAAGTTGGTCAATTTTACATAACAGGCTGAACGAACATTGTTAGATACAGTGAGTCAAGTCCATTTTGTCTCAGCCATGACTTTTACATTGTTACTGACTGATGGGTTGCACAGTGAGCCACCTCCCTAGAAGTACAGGGTGTTGACATTTTCTCATTGTCCTTTCACTAGCATAGCTAGCAGAGTGTTACTTCATTTTTTCATTTGGTTGCTAGATGAAGTTTTGGGTTTTCGTTTTTGGGTTTTTTTTTTTACTCTTCATATAACCACATGCTCAGAACCAGGAAAAAAAAAAGATGGGCAAGAAGTTGTTAGATTAACTGACTTAGCTTTCATACTAACTTGCATCACTATTATAACCATCTTCTTAGATCTAGAACGCCCTCTTGATTCCTAAACAACTCAAAATTTAGCTATGAGACTCAAGCTGTCTATTCTTCAACCACCTCAGAGAGCTGAGAAGGATAAATATATCTGATTATATAGGAAGTGCAGGGCCTGCAGCTTCCAATACTAAGAAATGACAAACCAGTGACTACCTGGACAGTTCCCATTTTCTCTCCATACATTCCAGTATCAGTCTTCAGCCTTTTGGTCCTGTTTCTCTGACAGACATTTATTGTAGAGCAGGGATTATGAAGGACTAACCTACCCTGTCTTGGCAGAGCTAGGCTGTCGACTTCCCTGCTACCAAGTTTTGTCTTTTTTGGACAGCAGTCTGTCTGCAGTTGAAGCAAGGAGTTTTTACATGCCAAGAGATAGGCTTGCCACTAATTCAACCATCTCACACTGGAGATTCTTCGATGCTTTTCTTCTACTTGGAGTAGAATAGGGGGTGCTGTCAGGAGCTGATATGTCACGATATCAAAACTCATGGAGATGGTTAGATATTAATCACAGTCAATAGTTGAGTGATTTTATTGATAATAAAATATGAAATGTTTTGCCTTCTCTAATTATATATCATATGTAACCATCTAATACTGCTGGGAAAAAATGTATCAGATATTCTTCTAGTTTCCTTTCTTTCTGCATTTTGTCTTACAGGGTTACATTTTGCCATCTGCCTTTCCAGAGTAAGTGGCTCTATGTGGGCACTGAACGAGGTAATATACATATTGTCAACGTGGAGTCCTTCACACTCTCAGGCTATGTCATTATGTGGAATAAAGCCATTGAACTGTAAGTTTGAGCAAATATTCCATATCTGAACATATAGTATAAATAGCTTATATCTTTATGTAAAAATCAGTTAGTGAATCCATGTGGGATTGATGTGTCAGGCATTCCTGATGTTATATATAGATCTTTTGATCTTTTATGAGTATTATCTTATTTCATGAAAATTAATAAATTTACACCTTTATATGTTCACATGTGTTTATAATATATAATATATATTTTTACCTGTGTATAAACTGTCATATTTGATAGTTGTAATGCTGTAGTTATTCCTATTAGGTTGAAAACATTAACATTTTTTATTTATCTTTTGATTCAATTATTTTTCTTTAATCTCCTAATTAGTTTTCTTTTGAATGGTGGTCATGAACCACAAATGTGTTCTAGCCAATGTTTATAAAATACTGATGTAAGCTACTCTTTCATATCTTCTAATAATCAAGAAATGTAAATGCTTCTTAAAATTAGTATATCACCAAGATTATCAAAAACCAGATTGAACTGTGGTGCCCTAAATCTCTAGTGCTAAGTTTTACTTCTTGAAAGTTTTTTGTGTTATCTCCTTTGTAAGTTTTCACCTACAGTGTTAAGGATAAAGATTGAAGCTATTGGCAAGACCCTTTAAAAAATACATTCTACAATTTTAATATTTTTGACACAAAGAAAAATTGTGACATATGTCAGATACCATTTTTGGTGAAGAGTGTGCTTAAAGTTAGTTTCCCTCTGTGTGGCCAGGGCCTTGCTACCCTTCCATGGAGGCATGGAGGTGTGGGTTTTCAGTTTGTCCTTTGAGTTCACATGACATCTAGTGGGTGGAGGTGGTCTAAGTCTTCACATCTCTGAAGTGTCGCGGTTTCCCAGCCCCCAGCATTCATGAACAGATACATGCTTTTTCCAAATGCACAGGGCATCATTCCATCATTCCAGTAATAGTTTTACCTATATGCTCTCTCTTTCTCTGGTACAGGTGTAGATAGCATTAACTTGTGGGCTTTCAAAAAAATAAATGAAACAGATTTTTTTTTAACTTCTGCTATGTGCCGTAGGATTCGTTGGGATATCCCAGTTGATACGTAACATTAAATGTTAAATTATTTTAATTATATTGTTAAAAGATTAACTTTGCATCAAGAAGGGATTTTCTATGCTAAATAAATGTTTGACTAAATTGAAATTTTTTCCCATATAGAAAATGCATTGATAAAGTTTGTTGTCTTACATCTGTGTGAATGTCACTAGTTTGTTCTCTAATTGGCAACTTACTGAACTATTTTCTTCGTAGATGAATCTTTTATATTTTAATGAATATTGAACTTTTAATTGAGTATAAAGCTTTGGATTTTTTTTTCAGGTCATCTAAATCTCACCCAGGACCTGTCGTCCATATAAGTGATAATCCCATGGATGAGGGGAAGGTAGAATTTTTTTCTAAACAAACATTTGTTAATTAAGTCCATGATGCTTTGATTTTTAAATATGCAAACCATCCTAGGCCGGCACTTTGGCCAGAGAGTTGAGATTGGAGCAAGCTATGTATATCGAATAATGTAGCAGCTTGTTTTTCACTATGAAGAGCCAGTAGAAGAAATTAGAATGATTTCTATTGAAAGGCTAAAAATACTACAGCATAAGTAAGATTTAATAAATATGAAGAACTCATTTATATTTGACTTACTCCAAATATTTTCTCTGATTTTCTGATAATGCAGACAAGTTTCTTTTTGGGGGGTGGGAGTATGATTTTTAACAATTAGTTTACAGCTTTTGTACTGTTTATCATATATTACATTATCTTATAGTAGTCTATATCTTAGCTTCCTTAATATTTTCTTCATGAATAAGTCCAATTAATAATATAGAAATATTTTTGTTATGTTTTAAAATCTTATTTACTTTTTTGTATTCATATAGTCTGTATTTAGCCATTGTTAGCTTGAGTTAGTTAATATGTTTAAAAATAATAAAATTTTCTCTTCTATAAATTTGTTTTCTTATTTAAACTAATCATTTTTTAGGTAGTTCTGTTTAATAATGACATTTTCCTACCGGTGTAATTTTAGGATATTAACCTGAGTGAGCACCAGAAAGTTTGTTAGAAATCAATAATCCAAAATCTCATCTTATGAAGGGATTTGATGCAAGTATTTCCTGCTCTCAGTAAGAAAGGGCAAACCTATGCATTAGTTACCACGGTTCTCTTGGCTTGTCCCTATCAAATAAAAGTGTACCTGGACTGTTTAGAGTGGGCTGATGGCTGTGGAATTGTGATTGGAAGGAAACTTTACATTGAGCAAATTTATAGTAACATGATTATCACTTTATTTTCCTTTTCCACGAGATACTTGTTTAAAAGCTAAGCCTCTGAAAGGAAAGCCTGATGAATTACCAAGGTTCCCCTTTACCTGGAGTTGCTCAAAAAGATATTTCAATACTTCTCTGTAATGTCTCTTCTCATGAGGATATTACAGTTGGTAGGAATTCAGCACACTCTTTTTTTCTTCCTATTTTTTCCATTTCCTTTATTATTTTTTTGTACAATATATTTTAAGCATGTTTCCCCTCCCCAGCTCCTCCCCACCTCCCTCCCTATCAATTTCATGCATGGTGTATCTCTCTCTCTCTCTCTCTCTCTCTCTCTCTCTCACAGACACACATACACACAAGAAAAATCAAAACAAAAATTCAGCTAGACTAACAAATGCTAAAAGTGAAGCAAAAAGCCCCTACACACACACACACACACACACACACACACACACACACACACACAAGTTGAAGTTTGTTTCATGTTGTTCAACTATTACTGTGCATGGGGCCTGCCCTGGAATGTGGTTAATGTACCCATTGTCACACCATTAGAGAAAAAAAAAACAAACTGGTTTTCCCTTTGGTAGGAGTTACTGATTACAAATTGCTTCTTGGTTAGGAGTGGGACTTTGTATCTGTTTCTCTTCCTTGGGGCTGGGATTTTGTCTGAATTGAACCTGTACAGGTCTTGTTTGTGTTGAGTTCATATGTGCATCGGTGCAGTTGTGTTTGGAAGACAGTGTTTCCTTGGAGCCATCCACCACCTGGCTCTCACAGTCTTTCCACTTCCTAGTCTGCGCAGGTCCCTGAGCCTTGAAGTACTGAGTCCCACCTGTTACTTCAAGGTCACCCTTCCTAGAGTATCCTCCTCCTCTTGGTGTTTTGTCTGTAGTCGCTGACAGAGTGACTGAGTTTTCCTTAGGATGTAGCCCTGGGTTCCCATATCTCTCACAATATCTTCACTAGAAGGACATGCTGAAGCCAATAGTTACTGTTCCCCAAGTGCAGACTTCTCTTTGCTGCCTCCATGCTTTGGTTTCTGTCAGTGTTGTTTGCAGAGCTATATCATCATTTTGCTGACTTCTTCTCTACTCTTTAAGGTTTAAATAAAAGTATACATACATACATACATATATATATATATAATGTCTGCCCAGATAATTCTGACAGAAAATATTTTCTCTTCTATATCCATAGTACGTCAATTATGCAAATGTTATGGTATATGTGATTCACTGCCTTTGTGAGATATGCAGCGTGTGTATCGTATCGCTGCTCTTCTGAGCTCTATAGAGATGTAGTCACACTGTGCAAACACACCTTTTATTTTTTATATTTCGCTGTAGAAGTTGAATTCAGGGCCTTGCACACACTAAGCAGGTACTCTGCCAGAACTCACATCTATAGTTCCAGTGTGTCTACTTATTTGTTCTTTATACAGGATTTCACTGTGTAGCACAGATTGGCCTGCGTCTCACAGTCCTTTTGTCTCAAGGCTTCCCAAGTACTTGGATTACAAGTGTTGATCATCATGTCTGGTTATAAGAGAACAATTAGGATTAGTTACACTATGCAGATTTATTTGTATCTTCCTGAGTTATATAATATTATATATATATATGTATAAACAAATATTTTTAAAAATGTATTTAAATTCTGAGAGTTTCACACATGTATATTATACATCTTGATGACATTACCCCCTATTAACTTCTTTTCTGCACTCCTACTCCCACTGGACTCTTTTTTTTTTTCCCCCCAACAAGTCCCTCTCCTGCTCTTATGGTTTTTAATTTTTATTTATGTTTAGTTACCATTGGGCTTAGTTGGGTTGCTACTATGAACATAGGTGTGTCTTACTTGCTGTGGCATTGACGGCTTTACAGTGGCTGCATCACTGAAGGAAAACGAAGGCCCTCAGGAGCCTTGACTCTCTGTGGTTCCTTAGCTAGGACAGAGCTTCATGTACCCCTCTCCCACCCCTACTACAATACAGACAGGCTAGATCTTGTTCAGGTGACCACACTGGCTGTGAGTTTATGAGTTCAGTAGCCATGTTGAGTCCAGAAAACTGTCTTGGAGCTTTTTCCTTGACCTCTGGTTTTCATATATTTTTTTTGCTCCCCATTCCATGACATTCCCAATTTAGTGTGTGTGTATGTACATGTGTGTGTGTATGTCTGTGTCTGTCTGTGTATGTGTACATGTGTGTATGTGTGT
>CAJQZJ010033539.1:985879-1008073 GCA_907164525.1 Lophiomys imhausi | reverse complement strand
TGTGTCTGTGTGTGTGGCGTGGCAGAGAACATGATATTAATGTCCCTTTTAGGGCTAAGCCCTGAACAGTCAGTCACTCATCACTCTGACCAGTTAGAAGTCTCTGCATTGATTGCTACCCTCGGCAAAATGAAGCTTTCTGGTCGGAGTAAATCCTACAGAAGTTTTCTAAGAACTTCCTGGGTAACTTAGGATCCCATTTTCCTTCTCTTGCTTTTGTAGAGAAGATCTAAGAAGCTTATGACCATTACCACTTAATCTGTTGGCACATATTTCTAAGTTCATAGGATGTTGTGCCAGGTTAAAAGAGGGTAAACCTTTACTGTGACTTTCTTCGATCATTAAAATGTGAGTAGACAAAGCTCATTTCTTAAAGTTACAATCTGTGGAGTGGCACTTTCACACCTACAAGTCCTTACCTCTGTTTTATCTATGTTGAGCTGCTAACAGTGTCAGTTTGTAAAGTTTTATTTTCTTTATTGCTGAATTTCTTTTCTGCAGGTATTGGGAAAGAGAAAAGAAGCTGTTGCCAGGTCTTTCTAGGAGTATATACTTCACCTCTGATAGCTAATGCTCGATTCCCTTTCTCCTTTTTATTCAGTCCAGGACCCCAACCCATGGAAAGGTGCTGTCTACATTTAGGATGGGTCTTCCTTCCTACTCCAGTTAACGTAATCAAGATAACCCCTGACAGCCAGGCCCATATACATGTCTCTTTGGTGATTCTAGATCCTATCAAAATAATAGTCAGGGTTAACCTTCACCCTAGGGAAAGGAGACTGGGCAGTACACAGTTCATGAGGCAGGAACATTTCAGGCTCCATGATATACATTAAAGGCGTAATAGTGAACAAGATAGTATTTATTAGTCCTTACCCCGTGAACCAGTACTGTAGTCTGCAAGAGAATTCACATAAGGGAAATGCTGTATTATAAAGTAACCCTTCAGACAAGAAAAGAATGGAGTTTAATAGTGCACATTGGAAGGGGATTGGCTTAATATTTAGTACTTCGAGGAAGTCCCCAAAAGAAGCAGTGGCTAAGACCACATCTGAAGGATACATGGGACTAATAAGAGGATTCTATTTAAATAGCATCCCCCAGGCAGGAAGGCAGTGTGTTCAAAAGCTCAAACATGAGCATGCTTGAAGAAACAAACCCCAAAATCAGCAAATGGAGTATGTTACACAAGAATGGTATGAGAGATGATTTCGGAGGAGTAAGTAGCAATTAGTCAGTGATAAATTTTGTAGTTGTGTAATTGAGTTTGGATTTTATTATGAAAAGATTGGAGAGACTGACAAATTTTAAGTAGAAGCATACATTTTCCTATCAGTTTTTTATTTCATAACTGGTCCTCCAATGTGAAATGGATCAGAAGAGAGATCTTTGTATATTTTTGTAGAAGGGAGGTACTAGAAATGGAGGGATAATAAATTAGAGGGATGTAAAACATCATTTTAAAGTTGCTTGATGGTTTTTCTTGTAGAAGGCAGGACTAGCATTCATGATGACTGCCGGGTCTTTGAGCAACAGCTGGTTAGCTATGGTGACCAGGACACACAGAAGAGAGCCAGAAGGCTCCAGAGGGTGTGCATAGTCCTTAAAGTACTTACTTTCTGTTTAAGGTTGGGAAGTGATATGCCTATTGGTATTGTGAGGTTGAATTTCATGAAGGAATGTGGGGTGATCATTTGAAATTAATCAGTATGTACTTTGAGTGAAATTCTTTGGTGGTGTGATCTTAGAAAGTATGTGGTATTTCAAGCAGATACAAATGCAGATTTTTATTAGTAATTTTTAGAAATGTATTAGGATGTAGATTCATGACTTCAAAAAGTCTGCTTTCTCTGTTCAGTGTCAGTTGTATTCTGAGTCACTAATCATTAAAAGCTTGTAAATCTGCCCACTGTGTTCCCATTTGCATCTCTGTGATTAATAACTCAGTGCAGGTGCTTAATGATATAAAGTTGTATATGTGAAGGATATGAATGATGAGTGAAGGATATGAATGATAACTAGCTTTGCTGTCCGCAAGTAAGTATTTTACAGAGTGGATAAATCATTCTCTAATAATGTGGCACTTCCTTTCTCCAGCTTTTGATTGGCTTTGAGTCTGGAACAGTAGTCTTATGGGATCTCAAGTCAAAGAAGGCTGACTACAGATACACATATGATGAGGTAACAAAAACGTTTATTCTTATTAAAGATCTTGTCATTGCTATTGTTCACAGCCTCTTTAAGAATGGAATTTTCAGTTTTAGCTTAGATTCGATTTTAGGTTAGTTACAGAAGTTTCTCTAAGTGCATTAAAACACAAATGTTCTTCCCTTGGTAACACAATGAGATCACCTTCGTCTCTGTTCGGGAAGTTAGAGCACACTGTATGTTGTTGGTTCCTCAGAGAACCTTACACAGCCCATGCCACAGCTACAGAGACTCTCGCATGTTCCATCTACAGCATCACCCGGCAGCTTCAAGGAGGACTGCTTCTCTAATATTTCTCTAACTTGATTAGGTTCAGGTCACACTGCTCAGCAGTCACATCTCAAAACAATACATGTGTTTTCTCTTACTTATTAAAAAAGATTTTAAATAGCTTTTGTTTAGCTTCTCAGCACTGAGCACATTTTGTGGAAATCATTTCACTTACAATATATATGAGGCATGGCTTATTTTAAGATTGAGGTTTTAGAGTGACTTAAGTTTATTTTGGATCAATTTATTTTATGACTGTATTTCAGATTTTGGTAGAAACACTTTGAATCAGAAATTCTGGATTAAATGTTGGCATTTACAGTCTCTGTGCCCATCATCATGGAAATGTTTTCATCCAACCTATATTAAAATACTGTATAATTTTAGCTAAATTTATAAGCACACAAAGAACTCAAATAAGCAAACATTTAATTAATTGAAAATATTAACTATGTATGTATAATAGAACTTTTTTGAGTTTCAATTGAATGCTTTCTTGCTGTGTGGTGCAATTTCGATAGTTCAGCAGGGCACCTGATGAACTTAATAGTCAGATAACTATTAAGACTGAAAATACATCACCATTACTTTAAAATAAGAAATTCAAAACAAACCTCAGGAGTTGATTTTCTAAAAATAAGATTTTATAGAGAAAAGTCATAATTTAGAGCAAAAAAATGGACGATGGATACATAAAATATTTTCTTGATAGTGGATTAGAAGGAAAATATTCTAATCAACAAAGAGTCTTCTCAGGGGTCTAAAGAGATGGCACGGCAGGTAAGGGTCTCCTTGAGGGACCAGAGAGATGGTTAAGAGCACAAGGTGCTTTTCATAGGTGCCAGGTTTGATTGTCACCCTCCACATTGAACCTTACAACTATCTGTAACTCCCACACAATCCAACGTCCTCTTGTGGCCTCTGTCTGTGGGCACTTGGAACACAGATGGTTCATAGATGCATATTCAGGCAAAACACTAGTACACATGAAATAAAATAAAGGAAATGAGGGTAGTCTGCTTAGATTAGAAGTCTCTTTCGTAATTATTCTGAGGTATTGAAAGTATGTTTTGATTTTCATCCTGAGGAGTTTTCATTTATCTTAATCCTAAATGTATGTTTTGAATTTTAGGGTAGATTTTGTTTATACCATTAAAAAATTCTAATTTCTCAGGGTGACTAATTTTTTCAGGCATTGTTTGTCATAACCTGGTAGTTTATGCTTTGGTAGGGCTTATTCTGATAAGTTCTAAGAATATTCTTTTCCTGAACTTGTCAATAAATAGTACATATGTCATTATCATAACTTCCTAATGCATGCTTAAGAAATACAATAATTAGGAGGAATTAAATATTTCAATATGAAATGTACTGTTTGTGTTGTAAGAAGACTAAGTTATTTTGAGACTGTAGTTAAATTAGTGACTATTTGGAAACTCTAAAAATTTATTAAAATCAATTACCAAACCACTTATCACTAATTTGATAATAGGATTCTTCACCCTTTTCTAGGCTATTCACTCTGTGGCTTGGCATCATGAAGGAAAACAATTTATTTGCAGTCATTCTGATGGCACTCTGACCATATGGAATGTGAGGTCCCCTGCTAAACCTGTACAGACCATCACTCCTCATGGTAAGGATGTCCCCGTTTTAAAGACCACCCAAATTGTAACGGACTCTACTCTGGTTTGGGGTTTTTTGTTTTTGTTTTAATGATTGAAGAATATTATGATTGTTTCATGGAATGAATATTGTAGTATCTTCTGAATATCATTTCTTCATTTGTCTAAATGGCAGATCATGTTGTGAATTTTGAGAGACTTTAAACTCTTCTCACCTTAAAATTGTCACAAGGTGCTAATGTGTATGTAACAATGTAGTTGAAACATCAAGGCCTCAATTAGAGATTATTCTGTGTGTTAAAGCACAGTGTCTGAGTGCCCAAGGTCATCTAGAGTTTGCTGACTCACTGAGAAGACCCACAGAACTCATCAGGCACACAGTCATCTTCCTGTGGTGTCAGTACTTGAAAAGACTGTGAAGTTGGTTACAGAAGGGGAAAGGCACATAGGTAAAGCTGAGGAAATCAATCTTGTTCCAAGAACCCTTTCCCCATGGATGGGGCAACTAGCAGTTCCTGTTCTGACAGTGAGTTGTTGCATGAGCACTGCCTACCAGATTGGCTCACCGGGCCTAGGAGTCCAAAGTCAAGGCTTTTCTAGTGACTGCAGGGGTCATTCAGGTAGGCACTCTCTGTCTTGGTCGATACCAAAACTCCTCTTGGATGGAAAAGAGACTCAGCATGATTACCTTGCTTGTTCAGACAGTTTAGACTCAGTGAGACCGCTTATCAGTCAGGACACAGTGAGAGCTACCATGGAAGTTAAGTTCCCACACACCAGTAGGAGCTAGTTTACAAGCTGATCTTTGTAAGGATAGCAGACTCAGGCTGCCATGTTAATTTTTTCTGCACAAGTGTCATTTACAAACTCTGTAAGAACTTATCATAAGCCCACTGAAAATACCTTCTTTCTGCTTTGTAATCTGTGTCTCCTTACTTGTTAATCTGCATTTTCCACCCCAAACCTAAGAGAATCTTCATATCAAGTTTAGAGAAATCACAGTAAGGATCTGTTTCATAATTATATCCCACTTTTGAAAAGATATATGCCCCGAAGTATTCCAATATAGAAATTAACGAAACAGTAAAATTGAAATCATAGTTAGGAGTATGTTGTCATATACCTGTAATTATAGCACTCGAGAGGCTGATGCCAGGAATCATGAGTTCAAGACTAGCCTGGGGTGCATATCAATACCCTGTCTCAAAAAGGAATGAACAGCAAACAGAACTTAGGAATTTGTTCTCTGTGGCAGTTTCCTAGAAACTCACAGTCCTCAGACAACACATCCATGGGATATACTCCACCTCCACTTAGTGACAGCAATAATCTTCCAGAAAAGTACTGAATCTAAATATGATGTAGGCCTGTTTGAGTGACAATGCTTAGTTTTTCGCTTTCATCATATATTTTTTGTTGTTCGCATTAGTGTCTGCATCACTAATCTTTCTGACACTCAAGAAAATTCCCATACATCGATCTCAGGATTTCCCAACCCTTAGAAGCTCTAACTCTAGACAGCAAAGTGGGTAGCAATAGTGGCCATCAGCTCCCTAGCCTCTCATTTCATCTGTATGAGGAAATGCAGATACAGGCTCCATCTCTACCAAAGACGGTAGAAGTATGTAAGCCTCGGTCTCATCTTGGTATCTGTCTGTTGGGATTTTTCTTAAGGGGCTAATGTAGCCTGACTTGTCCTCAGAATCTACATGTAGCTTAGGAAAACCTTGATCCTCTTGCTTCCTCCTCTCAACGACTGGATTTCGTGTTGTTGTGGGGTTCTTCCTAACATGAGGCCATGGCTTTTCTACCTTGCACCTGAAAAAGGAAAGGGAGAGAAACTGTCCCAAGGGTACTGTTGCATTTTTACTACTTGAGGATGAGCTCAAGGCATGATACCCACCGATCTTCAAGGTTCCATTGTTTACTTTGTTGGTAACAAGCACATATTCTGATTTGAAGAGCAAGTGGATTCGATTTTGCTGTGATATCCGTCCAGTGCTTTAAGCTTGACAGTTCTTGAACCTTTTCTTAACTTTAATACCTGGTAAATTATGAGAGTTACTGGTCAGTTATTTGTGGACAAGTACTTCTTCATGATTTAGAGACAGGTTGCCCTGTTCACCAGTCATGTCCCAAAACAACTGATATGATTTTTTTTCCCTTCTCAAGTGGACTTTATTCTGCATATGTCTCATTTTGGTAATATTCATAAATAGCTATTTAGTTAGGGATCTATGTGCTGTGTCTCTACTATAATGCTATACTTTCTCACTTTGAAATTAATAGCCATTTCTATTTGTAATTTACATTGTAATTAATTTTGGAGGTTGCATGCCCTTCTTTTTGAGACTTTTAAACTCAAGTTTTCACTTCTGTTGATGTTTCTTGGATGGATTGGAGCCATAATGTTGCCAAGTGAAAATTTTCTATTTAACCTTGATTTTTATACAATAAATGCATTTTTTCAGAGTAAACCTCAGGAAGTAGTATAGATCAGTTTCTATAGTTTTATAGTCTCTTGGCTGAAAAGAGTCACTAGCTGAACTTATTGTTAGCACAGTAAGGCAAAGAACATTTGATTTACATTTTTTCAAAGTTAAAGGTAAACAGTACAAACCAAGTCCATTATTTTCTTGTGCATGTGAAGAAATAGAATAGCTTTCCTTACATAGTACAGCCGTCTAAATGTAGATGATACTAGATTTATTGTATGTTTAATTTTATTTCTATAAAATATTTTACATATTACTAAATTTCACAGGAAGTTAATTACTTTCATGAGTTTTGTAATGTCTTCCACTGTAATGGGTTAGTTTTCCTTAATGAGTTAGTAAGAACTCTTAAGAGGGGCAGGTAGATCTACCTGCTGCCTGGCAGCATATGGACCTTTTGAAAAGCCAGGAAACTGAAAAGGCCTTATAGCTTGGCATTGCTCAGATGCTGACTCTCTTCAAAAAATGTTGAGTGGGACCAAAGTGTGCGGAGCCTAGGTTTGACTGAGGGTTACAGACGGTGCCTGGTGAAGGGCTGTGACTAAAAAGCCACAGAAGCCGAGACAAACATCAGTCACCCTGAGAGGTTACGGGAACTGCCAAATACTGTGAGGAAAGACCAGACTGTGAAAGACCACGAGACCACACCCTATATAAGCCAGTGAGCTCCATGTGAAGTTCTCTTGGCCCCAATGGATGGAGAAGACAGAAGCACATGCAGGAGAGGTGTGAAACAAGGTATGCCATCTGCCAACCCTTAGACTGCAATAGCCCTGAGGCAAAATCAACAGTCAGAGCCTTGGCAAGTAAACTGAGAATTGCCAAGAAGACTGGGAGGCCGAGGCCAAGAGGGAGACTTGCAGCGGGCCATCCCAAAAAGGCTGGCAGAAAAGGCGTGACATACAACCCTCTGAAGGAAAGTCATGAAAACTGGATACTAAAGACATCTGTACAGAGGCCCAAGAATGCCAGGAGAGTGAGCGAAATGCCAGGAGGTGGGTGGAATATGGAGGCCGAGGCAAGGAAAACAGGCCAAAGGGTGGCTCCTGTGACGTGAGGCTGTACAAAGCTTTAAAGTACAAGACTAGACTGTGAAGCACATACATGCTGAGGAGACTATGGAAATGATAGTCTCTGCTGACTGAGGTAGCCTACCCTGGGCTGAGAGGTGCAGCCACCTGACAGCACGAGCCTATTGGCAATGCTGGGACTGGAGGAAACAGGAGCCAAGCTGAAGATAGTTTGCTCTGAGTGCCAGAGCCAGACTGGGAACATTTGAAGTATCCCTGCAAAAAGCTGGCTGACCAAGATGCCCACACCGACCTGCACTAGAAAATTTTCATATCTTTTGAACAAGGTTAAAATAGGATTGGTTAAATGTTCTTAGGTATTATGTATTTATAGGTGTTTTATAGATGTTTAGTAGGTATTAATACACATAGGTGTTTTAAATAAAAATTTTCTTATACATTCCACTCACTGCTTAGCTTGCCACTGGCAGTGGTAACTTACCAACACTAAATTTTTGTTACCAGTCAAATTCTACAGCAGAACTTGAGTCCACTCCAGTACGTTACAAAAGATGTGTCTTGTGAATCAATACAAGATATCATTTATTCTAGATGTATTTATTTGTGGTACATAATTTTCAGATATCAACCTTTCTGGTAGAATAATATTTAGTTCTCTTTTCTCATACTTATACTATAATTTCTTATTCTTAATTTTTAACTTAATGGTAGTTAAATTACTTTAAACATACTTTTAAATTTTTGTACATTATTAGTTTTGGAGCATTATGATTAGTTTAGATGGTGGTAGCCACCAGGACATTGTAAATAGTCCATTAGCGTGGTATTTAGTGCTTCCATATTTCATGGTAAAATAGATGTTAATGTATTCTGCTTCCTTCTTGTGTTGCTGAAGATTGAATCCAGGTCATTGTGCATGTTAGGCAGGCACTCTGCTGTTGTGTATGTTAGGCAGGACCTCTACCATCGTGCCTGTTAGGTAGGCACTCTGTCATTGTTCATGTTAGGCAGGCATTCTGCCAACTGAGCTGTCTTTCCAGCCCTGAGCTTCATACATCTTTGGAAAGATGTGTTCAGAAGACGTAAGAGGGCATCAGCCTAATGTGGGATTTTAAAGCAGGAAGTCTGTGACCTTTGGGAAACCAGTTAGCATTTCTGAATCTCATTATTATCTATAACTAGAACTGATGATGAGACTTAATCCAGTTTTCTCATGCTGTTCTGAGGATTGTGTGTATTTTTTTATTTACTGGCTCTACTGTATGATCAAAAACTGTATAACTGAGAGTATCTGGATGTTATGATGTGCTGCATGTGTGTGTGATTCTAGTAAATAGAGATTTGGGAATTGCACTTATCCACAACATATTAATGTTCCCACAAAATATATTTCTGTTTGTTTGCTTGTTTTGTGGTGATAAGTTGTTTGATAAAGATGTTCTGGGCTTGCTGAATTAAGATTGAAATTTTTCTTTTTGGCATGATGCAGCAGATAATTTTTGACCGCCTGAAACAAGCTAAAGTAGTGTCTCTTTTTATTGTAGTCCTTATGAATATCAAAGCCATTTCCATGGCAACCAGATAACCTTGAATCTTTTTCCCACTTTGATATACAGAGATTTTGTAAAGGGGTTGGGAAGGTAGCTTGGTGGGTAAAGCATTTATTTGCCTGGAAAGTGTCAGGACCAAAGTTCAGATCTCTAAAACCCTTTTAAAGGACCTGAGTTCCCAATGACAGCCACCTATGAACTCAGCATTCCCAAGGCACAGGCAGGGGATACCATGGTCAACGTGGGTATCTAAACTAGCAGAAATCATCAGGCTCTGAGTTCAGTAGGAGACTCTGCCTTAATTTAAAAAATGGGAACCATTAAGGAAGACACCGGACATCAACTTTGAGACTTGGTGCACATGTATATGCACATGTGTACCCATACAGATATGGATGTGACTACATACAGACTACATGCATATAATGATATAATGTACACACACACACACACACACACACACACACACACTTCACCTTGTGAAGATGATTTCTATTCTCTGGGACTTAGTTTTATCAGTTGTAAAATGGTAGAAATTAATAAGATGAGTAATCAAGTATGTATCAACGTGGAAATTGAGCAGAATTTTACTTTGTAAAGTCATTTATCTGCAGAGAATGTTTTGTGTGGCAAGCTAAGCTAAGCTCTGCTGCTCCTTTTTGTTTTGCCTTCCTGCTGTGACAGAGAACTTTTATGTAGAAGAAAATTTTTGATGGTCCTGCCATGGCTGTTCTTACCCTGAAGCCAGCATCTTGCTTAAGTGATTTGCTGAGTCAGGGCCCCCACACAGTCTGCATTGTAGCCCTGGGCTGCAGTGATGTGCTGTTGGATGAGAATTTTTGTAATTGTCAGCTTCACCAGAATCAGTTGATTCCCTAAGGAAATGGAGATGCTAGATAATCACAATCATAGATGTTTGTTTTGTATATGTTAATGCCCGATAGTACATATGAATTATTTGTAAATCTCCCTAATGTGTTGGCCCTTATCGTGATAGTCTATTAGACTGATGATGGAAGTACGTAAGGTCATAGACTTTGTGGACAACCCTTTTATCCAAATGTTCTTTACCTGGGAAGTTATCCCAAAGAAATAGACAGGTTTCATTCCTTAAGCATTCACTGGATACCCAATATATGCCAGACAGTGTTTAACATGAAGAATATTTTAAAATGTGCACACACAAACACACACACAGACACACATGCACCCATGCACATACATGCACATGCATAGGCACACATTTGCTGAACAACAAAGAAAGGGAAGGAGCAAGTATGAAGTACAGAATGTGGCAAGGGCTCTGGCACAAAGTTCAAGTTGTGAAAGAGGACAGAGTGTGTTAGGGTGGGAGTTTATAAGGGTTCTTGAGACCAATTCCCATGATTTCCCAGAAGAAATGTAATGATACTGAGAGTAATTAATCTTCCTTTTTTAAAAAGGGAAGATAGATATTTTCTTTTTCTTTGAGTTTTATGTTTCTGCTCTGAACTTCTAAAAGTAGATAATAAATAACAGTAGTTTTTAATAATGAAAGGTACTTATAGCAAGTGTTTGGTTTATAATCATTTGATTGTAATAGATGCATGGGATTTTCTCAAGAAGAAATATCAGTGAATTTATTAACAATTTAATTTTGCAGCCCATAGTACTTGGATGAAAATGTGATAGAGAATCATTTTCCTCAAGTTGTGTTATTTTAAGATATTTATTCCCTAGGCAAATTGAAATCCTATTTTGATATTTAGTAGATACAGTTAACATTTGGGAAGACTACCATTTTCTCTTGCTGCTACTTAATAACATAAATGTTAGGCTATTCAATTTATTTGCTTTTTTTAAAATAGTACTTCATACATTAATTTAGCTTCATCATTATAAAATGTCTTATTTGTACTAAATATTTCTTTTAAAATTGTTTAAAAACATTCCTTGATGGGTTTCATTATATTTTATTTTCATTGTAATAATTGTGCATATTTGAAGTTAATTATTATTTTTGTCTAGTGGTGGGTTTCATTATATTTCATTTTCACTTAATAAATTATCAATGTAAGAACTTAGAGTAATGTAGAATTTAATTCAGTAAAATGTATTCTAGGAAAACAGATAAAGGATGGGAAGAAGCCAGAGCCATGCAAGCCTATCCTCAAGGTGGAGTTCAAAACGACTAGATCTGGGTAAGATTTTTCCATTGCCCTGGTCATTGTACAGGGTGATGCAAATAGCTCTGGAAGCTACATAGTCAATTTTGAAGCCCTACTTACTGTAGAATAGTCTAGTCTGACCTTAAGTTTTATGCTTTCATCATTTAATAAAATGAGTAGTTAGAATAAATTACCCATGGTTCTTCTGGTTTTAACAGTTTATTTCTACATATTGGAAAGTTAATTCTTTTTCATACCAAACATTATATGTATCCTGCTGGCTCTTGGAAACAGTAATGTTTATTTGCTAGTGTGAAAAGTGTGGAAAATGTGATGAAGTGAAATAATTAAAATATACTCCATCCTGTATATGTTAACTGAGAGTCATATATTCAGAAATTAAATCTCATAATAATATTTGATAGTTACAGAAATGAATGCAATTCACTAGGTAAAAAAGCTTGTCAGCTAGCTACATCGCAACGCTGATACTCGTATGAAATATATAAGAATTAGTTAATTCCTACAGTCTAAATGTCTTAATTTTATGTGTGAAATGCTGTATTGAATGTATAAATCTAATATGTATATTTAGAAAAAAACTTTTAAAGTGTTTCTTTGAAAATTCTTCATCCCTTTAGCTTCCAAGTGAATTTTTATTTCCACCCTCATTAGTATTAGTTCTCTCCAGAGTATCTGAAGAGTGGGGATCTGTATAGGATAGTGGGCGGTTCTCAAACCCCATGAGCTGAACCAACAATAGGGCTGGCTGAGGACTTGTTCCTCAGTCTACTCTTGTATTGAATCAGAAACTGCACAGAGGGCCGGAAATCAGTGCTGATTTAGTTTGCAGGAAACTCTGGCACTGCTGGTACATTTACACACTCCAGTTTATAAACATGGGTGTCAGTACTGCCCTCTCTCCCCTTTTCACCTGCTCCCCTGGTTCAGGTTTGCTCTGACCTCTTTTGAGAAGACCATGAACATTAAAAAAGAAAAGAAAGCGAAAGATTTCTCTTATTTATGTCTTCATCATCCCTAGTCTTCCTGTGAGAGTTAGTAGGAATACACTGTTGGAATTGATTCAGAAACAGATAAGAACTTGGTTGAAGTGTGGGAGGCAGCAGATCTGTTTAGCTGACCGTGGAAGTCCTCACTGAATGATCTTGCACAGAATTATCTGATTTCTTTGTGCTCAGGTGTTTTCATTTTCACACGCACATAAAATGTGTGTGATGTCTGCTGTGAGTTGTTCATGTGTGAACAGTTTGCACATTACCTGGCACATAATAAACTACAAGTGGGGTAAGAAGACTGTGTGTGTTAAGAAACCCTCAGCCACCAATTAATTAGTACTTGTCTCATTTACCCTATTACAAAAAGAATTAAAATAGGAAAAAAGAATAACAACAGCAACAGCAGCAGAAGATAAAAAAGGAAACAAACCAGAAAAATGTCTTGTGTTTGTATGCATCCTCGAGTGAGTTCTTTAAACGCTGCAAATGGAAGGACAAGCCCAGGCCACTGTCCTCTACTTCGCGCCTACTGCTTCTCTCATGGACAGAGCTACTGTCCCGGGCTGCAGGCCTGGTTTACTCAGCGTGGGACCACTGATTTCCTGTCACAAGCTTGAAAATGAAATTTTAAAATGCTGTATGCTCTTTGGTTGGTAGGCTTTGTATGAAATGTTTGGTGCGATCAGTGGGATCACTTTTTAACTCTCTTCTAAACTTATCTTTCTTCTTCTTTCTCTGAGGAGACAGTTAAAACTTGGGGTAGGAAATTCAATAAATTCCTATTTCCTTTGCCCTATGGGTTTCTTCTTTGACTAGATCTAACTGCTTAACCCAACCCCTGCCTACCTGCTGTTTCATTTCCTGTTGAAAATGATGAGATTTTAGAGAACTGTCACCAGCCATGCAGGAGTCTTGTATGTTTTCTTCTCTTTGTCTGGAAGTCGTTCTAGGAGTGAGGACCCTTCTTCTTTCCTTCTAGCTTAGCATAAATGTTTCTCCCTTTAGAATATTAGCCTCCTTGGTAGCTTAGGATCTCTTGAGAGATGCAGCTTACTGTTGTAGGACTTGTGCATGCCATTGTTTTTGCTGAATGCATGTATCTCAAGTTAAACTTGATGCAAGCATGAGATGGGAAGTGCAGCTGTCTCACTTTAGAACCCACCCACCCTACACCCTGTGTTAAGGGCCGCATGAGTACTGTGCTCTCTGCTGCTGAGCTGCAGCCCCAGCCTCTGTCTTCTGTTTTTCCAGACCCTAGTTAGCGTTCTGAGTGTCACAAGTTGGAGTATAAATGTGGGTAGGTATATACAGGTATGGGTAGGTATATATAAATATGGGGCAGTATATTTGTGGACTCTTGGTGTTGCTGTTATATCTGAAAAGCACAGATTCTTCTTCTGCTGGAGTAAAATTGGCGACAGTACAAATTAAGAAATAACTTATTTAATTAGTAGTTTATATAAAATGTGATACTAATTCATTCAACACCCAGTTCTCATTAAAAGCAAGAAGTAGGAGACTAGCAGGATGGCTCAGTAGTTAAGTGCACCTACAACTCTGGCAGGGCACTTCTTTCAGTTCCCAGCACTCATGTGTGTTGTGTGTTGGCTTGTGACCTCCTGTAACTCCAGGGGATCTGGCATCATCTTCTGGCCCCCAGGACACCCGCACATATGTGGTATACTCTCACCCAGACACATATACACACTTTTTTTTTGTCTTTTTCCTTTTTAATCTTTTTAAAAGCCAAGAGTTAAATGCTGCCAGATCTGCTGAAGTCATTTCTTTGAGAGATAAAAGAGGTGGGGGTTCTGTGGTGAATGCATGTCCATCAGCAGGGTATATAAGCAGACCACTGGGTATGCATCCTGCCTCTGCTGTTCTCTGTTTCAGTCAGGGTACTCCCCAAGCTTTCTGCATCTGTTTCATCATCTTTAAAGTAAGAACCATAATAAGGACCACTTCATAAACTCGTTAGAGAAAAATCTATAAGAATGTTAAAACATGTTCTGTTCTTCACACAGTAACTTTTTATTGTACCATCTCCAGATAGCATTTGATTACTTCTGGTAGGCATCCAAAATGCAGTTTTTCTTTTATTTTGTTTTTCCCAAAATAGATGAACAAGTGGCAAACCTCACTGATTTTCTAACTCAGGAACCTAATATTTGTCCCTAAATTGTGAATTACCTCAGCTGAGAAACACTATGATTTGCTGCAGTGATTAAAAAATATTTTTAGACATCAGATAACACAGCCACTTATAGGCTGTGAAAATAATTGTGTTGGTTGTAGCCATCAGTTTTTAATTGGTAAAGTAGACCAGGGAGTAACTGAGTACACTGCACAGTAAGGGTCAGCGTTAATTCACTATACTTTGGTTCACTTCAAACACTTATGTACTGTATTGTGAAGAAAACCACACATCTTAGTATGATTCATGATAGAAAAAATAGCAAACTTGTGAATTAATATAAGACACTGAAGCCTTGAATAGTCATGTTGTTCAAATGCAGCTATTCTACTTGCTAGCTAAGAAGCTTCATGCTTACAGTGTGAGATCAGACTGCCTGCTGGTTTTTCTTTTATAATTATTTGCTTTTTGGGGGTCTGCAAGCTTATTTTCTGATATATTGCTAGAAATATGTCTTTTAGATTGATAGCTGTTTTATTTTGCATTAGCCTACTTCATTTGGTGGTTATATAAAATATGCCCAAGATTGGCTCTTTTCCCAGGTCTCTATCAACTTTAAGTGAGTGGTACATTTCTTTTCTGTAAGGCAGGAATGATTTTTTTCCTCCCTATACACCATCTTACCCTTTAAAGGAAAAGAAAGTAAACAGTTAAAAGTAATTACTGAACAAAAGTGAAGCAAAGTGCAGGGCGGGGGGAAGGCAAACTGAGAAAATAACTTCTATGATTAAAGACTGTCCTATTCATGACCTGCGAGGTGAGAACTCAGGTTTAAACACTGATATGTACAGAGAAGATGCTACATCCCTTAAAGCACATCTCTTCCTCCCCACAACAAGTTTAATGCAGCCAGAGTAGCCTAGCTACTATTCTGGGACACTGAGGGCAAATAAAGCATCATCTTCAAATTCAAGTCATAACATTTATATCCCCCCCCACATACTCTTTGAAGCTTACCTCTTTAATCTGCTATTTTTCTTTTTACTTTATTACTGCTAAATTTATTATCAGTTATTAACTCTATTAATATACAAACCCTTTTTCCCCCTTTGGAAAATTTTTATTGGTTAAAGTTTTCCAGAATGGACACTTATGAAATTCTAGAGATACATTTAACCAGTACTAAAATGGATCAGATGTTGCTTGAATATTAGAAAAAGGAACACAAACAAAAAGAATGACTCCCTGTCACATTAGGTCCCTTTAAATCCAGTTCCCAAACCCTGGTTCTGCACATGAGACACCAGTTTCCAAGTATAAAGGTGAAGTAGGATCATCTGAAAATGAAAGTGGAGGAGAGAGGAGGAACAGGGAAGGGACAAGACATAGCAAAATTCCATGCCACTAAGACCAAGAAGTTGATGTTTACAGATGCTAGTGTTATTAGGTGCTACAGGAATTTTCATCAGAATGATAAGAAAGATTGGAAGACTGGAGAATAGTTTATCGATGAGAGAGTACTTTATTTGCATCTTTTCATACATGAGCCATAACTTGGAGACATTAAGTTAATGAAACCATATGAACACAATTACATTATTCATACACCCCATAGGAGAGTAATACCTAGAATCTACCAAAAAAAACCCTTAAACAAACAAACAAAAAAACCAAAACCAAACCAAACGAACAAACAAACAAAAAAAACCCTCATAAAACATTAAATTAAACATCATAAATTAAACATCATAAAACAAAGTCCAGTTGATGAGATGGCCCAGCAGTTTAATGCACTAGTCACTAATTTTTATGATCTGAGTTCAGTTCCCAAGACCTACATAGTAGAAAGACAAAGCCAACTTCCACAAGTTGGCCACACACGTGCCATGGCCGTTATACCCAAACACATACACAAATACATATATAAAATAGGTAAATGAACTTTCCGTAAAAACTGGAAAGTCCAAGTCATTCAATGAAAACTGGGCATGTGAATTAAATAGACATGTCTCAGAAGAAGAGACATAGTGGCTAATAAATATTGAAAAAATGCTCACCACCCCTAGCCATCAAGAAATATAATTCTATTTGAGAAATCGTCTTGCCCCTGAAACTGCAAATTAATTAATTAATGTAGTTATTAGTAAGTATAAACTGTAAGATTAGGCCTGCGGAGTAGCCAGCGGCTTGGCAGAGGAGCAGGCGGCCTGGCCCAAGTGCCTTAACCGGTTGCCTAACTTATCCTGAAGAAAGAGCCCCAGGACCAAGGGTGGCCTACACCACCTGTAACCTAAACTCTGTTAATTTAAGTTGTTATATTAGGCCGGTAGAATTACCGGCGATTTGGTGGGAGATTCGCCTGGCCTCAACGGGAGTCTGGGAGTCTGGAAGTCCAATGGCCCAGGACTGCTTGGATTGAGGGCCTATAAGCTGCTGCAGTCTTTTCCCCAGTAATTAAACACACCAAGACCTTTTAATGTTTTAACACTTAGCCCTTAGCTGGGCAGACTCTCAATTAGCTACTCTAAGTTAACCCGGATCACCTAATCCCAAACCACCATGTGCCTGCGATTACCTTCCAGCATTCTCCAGACATCTGTCTCCTTCTGTGTCTCCTGAAAGAAAAAGAGAGAGTCTCTGTGTGTGCCCAGAGTTCCTGTTCTGATCTCAGGAAGTCCCGCCTTCCTATACTCTTTCTGCCCAGCTAATTGGCCATAAGCAACTTTTATTAGCCAATCAAGAGAATGCCTCAGATGGGGCGGTAACCAGATCTCAGCATTGAATTCAGTGTATCAGAAACAATATTAGACCTTCCCCCAACATGCCCCCATCAGAATGAGTATTATCAAGATACACAGAACAACAGATGCTTACAAGGATGTGGGCAAGGGGGACCCTTGTATGCTTAATAGGCATATAGACTGGCATAATTGGAATGTAAACTGGGAATCAATATCAGATACTCCCTTAATGGCATATAGACTGGCATAATTGGGATATAAACTGGGAATCAATATCATCAGACACTCAGCTATGTACCTCCTTGGAGTATATCTCCAAAGAGTGATCAGTTAGTATACCATAAAGATAGCTTGTACTAAACATACACTTGTACTCCTATAACTTGGGCAACAGAGACAGGAAGATCACTGCAAATTTGAGGCCAACCTCTTCTCCATATTGAGTTTCTGGCCAGTCAGGCCTGCACAGTGAAAGCTGTCTCCAGGGAAGACATAAACATTGCAGTCATGAATGCACAGCAGCTACAGATGTTTTCGTTGTGTCTGCATGAGAGCAAATCTATCAGTAGTCAAGCAGGGATGGAGGAAGGATGCAGGGGGCTCCATGTCTCCTCACTGAACTGTCTGTCACTGATGGGCATAGAGGGGTAGGTTGTGCATTCAGTTGTGTACCAACCAGTGACCTCGCCAGATGCCAATCCAGTGCTCACCCAGATGATTAAACCACCTGAGTCACAGAGTGGAAACAAAAGACCTGAATCTGGGAAAGGGATTTGTACAGATGGGAGAGGAGATCAAAGAATGGGAGGGAGATAAGAGCTCATGGGGTGGTTATTCAGAATGTGTGTGTGTGAAATAGTCAAAGAACAAAATTAACCAAACACAAAACATATTTAACAGACAGACTTGCATACTTGTATTTATTGATATTGCTCACAATAGCTAAATTATGGAACTTGCCTAAAGGTTCATCAACAGAAAATGTATTAAACACAATGGAATTATATTCAGCTATAACAAATGAAATTATGACAATGTTAGGAGAATGGTAGAACTGGAGCTTGTTATGGAAATCAAAATGACCCAGATTCAGATATATATTTTATGGTTTTTTTTTTAAGTAGAATCTAAATTTAAATTTTTATAGGAAGTTAAAGTAAGAAAGGTGATGAGACAGAAGTCAAATGGGAGGAAGAAGAGGAACAGAAAGGGCAAAGTATGAGGGTTTGTGTATGAAATGTCACAATGAAAATATTACTTTGTATCATGATAGTATAAATTTGAAGAGAAAAAGATTAAATAAAATATGGAAAAAAACAAATTTTAGATTACCTTATGGTAGAAAATACTGGTTTAGGACATGTATTCACTGAATTCAAAAGTAGATATAAAAGTTAGGCATATTTCCTAAGGAACATTAGGAGACATATTTTTGTTTTTATTTTAAATTAAAGTAGTTTCTGTTGGCAAAAATAATGGAGAATAGAAAAAGTTGTTGAAACTACAAAGTCTAAAAATGAAGATTTTAGAAAAGTGACATAGGGTAACTCCAAAGTGCAGGTGACAGACAAGGCATTCTCTGTTAATTCTGAGGAGGTTTTGTGTGATATTTCCAAAAAACAAAACAAAACTTTGTCCGCTGTATTGGCTCATTGTCACTTTGACTGAATATCTGATAGAAACAGCTTCAGGAAACAGGGACCTATTTGGGCTCTATACATCTTTCATGGCAGGGGACCTGATGATTGGAGCAGCTCTGGCCTTGCCGTGGAGCATCACATTTGTGGTCATGTTTTGTACACCATCAGGAAGCAGAGAGGAGTGGTGTGCCCTGCTCACTTCTCACTTGTTAGGACTCCATGACCAGCACCTAGAGAACGGCCCAACCACAGCCAAGGGTGTTTCCCATCTCAGTCAAGCCTTGCTGCAAACACCCGTACAGCCATACCCACCCACACGTTTTTCTCTTAGACGATTTTGCATCTTGTCAAGTTAACAAGATTAAGGGGCACAAGTTAGTTTTCCCTTCTGGCTTGAAAACCAGGGAGGCCACTTTGGAACCGTAGCTTTCCAGATCATCTGTGTGTAAAACACATTTAGTCTTTTGGAAACTTATATACAAAGTCTTAACGGTTCCAACGTTGTTCAAAAGTCTATATTCAGAGTCTTTACTAGGACTCAAAATCTCTTGTGCCAGTCTAAAACAAAACAAAACTTAAATATTTACAGTGTATAATAGTACAGAGTAAACATCATTTCACAAAGGAAGAATGTGGAATGACACCTTTTGTGGTCACCTATCCAAATCATGGCATCATGTTTATTCACAAATGTATGTAATATTATCATATACTCAACAAGATAAATGTAAATATAACTTTTTGATGCAAAATATTAGGTCCTAGACTTCCATCAGGCCATCCAAGTTAGATGTTGACAATCTGCAATAGAGATTGTTGTCTTCTCTCTGAAATAGGGTTGTGCTTCCCATTTGGAAGCAAATGCTAATGATTTAAAGGATTAGTAATGCATATAGGAACTAATCTAGACAATAGCATAAAATTGATGATGTAGATTGATGTCTGATTAATGAAGAGTATAGTTAGGAGTGCTAATTATAGGCTCATAGTCTATTAGGAGTGCTAATTATCGTCTATACTTTAGTAGGAGAGCAAGTAATTCTGCTGTATGCTTACTAGTATCTATGTACTCTATTATTCTTAAGGCAAAGAGTCATTTATTGCTTGACTCTAACTATTTGAGTTTCTTTTTTTTAATACTTTATTTTTTTACTTCTTCAAGTTACATCTCAGTCACAATCCCTTCCCTACTCCCCCTTCCTGTCCCACCCTTCCACCCTCTTCCCCCCAACTGCTCCCCCTTTCACTCCAACAAATGGTTCCTTCTCTTATAACAGTAAATACTATACAAAACAACAGAAATAAATACGCCACATTTATGAGAGTTAAATGGCCCAGCATACATTCCCAATGTCCAGTTCATACATATTTGGCCCCTGACTTTAACATTCTACCATCTAACCATCTCCATGAGTTTAAAGGTCTATATCTGACTCAGCTTTCATACTAACTTGCATCACTATTTTAAAAACATCTTCTTAGATCCAGAACACCCTCTTGACTCCTAAACAACTCAAAATTTAACTATGAGACTCTAGCTATCTATTCGTCAACCACCTCAGAGACCTGAGAGGGATAAATATATCTGATTATATAGGAAGTGCAGGACCTGCATCATCCAAAACTAAGAAATGACATATCAGTGGCTGCCTGGACAGTTCCTGTTTTCTCTCCACACGTTACAGCATCAATCTTGAGCCTTTTGGTCCCATTTCTCTGACAGACATTGATTGTAGAGCAGGGATTATGAAGGACTTACCTACCCTGTCTTGGCAGAGCTAGGCTGTCGACTTACCTGCTACCAAGTTTTGTCCTTTTTGGACAGCAGTCTATCTACAGTTGAAGCAAGGGGTTTTTCATGCCAAGAGATAGGCTTGCCACTAATTCAACCATATCACACTGGAGATTCTTCGATGCTCATCTTCTACTTGGAGTAGAATAGGGGGTGCTGTCAGGAGCTGATATGTCTCGATATCAAAAAAAAAATCTTAATTTAAGACATCTTTGAATGCCATATTCTGCAGATCTCTTGGGGTTTTTGAAGATGCCCTATATATCTCTTGTATTTAGATAAGCAAATGTTGCTTATCTCTTAACAACTTGATTTCTGAGTAGCTTAGAGAATATCTGTGATAGACTGTCATAGTAGCTAACAAAATGACACGTTTGCATGACTAGGAGTTTGTATTTCTTAACTATCCTAAATGGATTAAGATGGTTGGTATCAAGAGGCCAGAGCTTCACATTTCATTTTTAAGCATTACTATGTACAATACTTTTAAGAAGCGTTAACTTTAATTTTGTATCAGTATACAAAGATCAATTCCAATGTGGCCAAATATACTCTTAATTTTGTATCAATATACAAAGATCAATGCCTACGTAGCCCAATACAATCTTAATATTACGTCAATATACAAGGGTCAATACCATTGTGGCCAACTATAATCTTAATTTTGTATCAATATACAAAGATCAATACCTATGTAGTCCAATACAATCTTAATTTTGCACAATATACAATGGTCAATACCACTTTAGCCAAATATAATACTAATTTTGTATCAATATACAAAGGTATAAGGGCATATTCAAGAATCTGTCCCTTCTTCTTGGTCCTTCCCATACTCTATGTCTATGTCCCATTTTTTCTCAAGTCTGTGCACTCCTACATAGGAGAGAAAGAAGGATACAGAAAAGAAAAAGAAGAAAGTCCCTGGGTCTAACCTCCAAAACCCATTTAACAAGACCATTTAACAGCTTATAGTCTCTTCCCCTAAATAACAAAGTTTTCTGTTATCCATTAAATAACCAAAAAAGGTGGGGGGGAGAAACACCCTCCCCACCCTCTGGGCATGGGACGTCGCTCTCTTAAAATGACTTCCTGCTAATTTGGGTCGTAGTAAACCTGTTTGGGGTCCAAACCAGAATGGAAAAATGGTTAAAAATGTTAGTACAATCCTTTTATGTTCAGTCCTTTTGTGCTCAGCTGTTTAGATGTCCTAAGAAGTTTGTAAACAGAAGCTGATCTTCCAGGCTTTACTGAAGTTCTGGCTGGGGCAGTGTGTGGAGCTGAATGATCTTAGCGATTTTGAGTTGTTGTGGTTGTAGACTTTTGAGGGAAACAGCTATTGAGGGAGTCTACAAGGCTGAATCATCTGGACCACTCGTCTTCTTTGGTGTCTGATTCTGTTTTCTGTTGAGTTTTCCATTGTCCAGTTGTCCCTGGATTCCTTGAATGGATGCTTTAAATCTCCTGGAAAGATAAGAACAGAGCCGTGCCCTAATCCTAACTCTGGGACAATTACCCTGTTTTTTTTTTTTTTGGGGGGGGGGG
>CAJQZJ010033539.1:967205-980580 GCA_907164525.1 Lophiomys imhausi | reverse complement strand
TGCTGTTCTGGGAGCAGTGTGTCTGATCACCATGAGCACCTTGACTGCTGTTCTGTGAGCAGTGTGTGTGATCACCATGAGCACCTTGACTGTTCTGGGAGCAGTGTGTCTGACACCATGAGCACCTTGACTGTTGTTCTGGGAACACTGTATCTGTTCACCATGAGCACCTTGACTGCTGTTCAGGGAACAGTGTGTCTGATTACCGTGAGCACCTTGACTATTGTTCTGGGAACACTGTATCTGATCACCATGAGCACCTTGACTGCTGTTCTATGAACACTGTATCTGATCACCATGAGTACCTGGACTGTTGTTCTGGGAGCTGTGTGTGTGACCACCGTAAGCACCTTGACTGCTGTTCTGGGAACACTGTATCTGATCACCATGAGCACCTTGACTGTTGTTCTGGCATTTCTTTCATCAAACAAAGCTGTCTCCTGACTTAGGGTCCTTGCAATACTCAATTATTTATATTTTTATCTGTGTATGAGTGTTTTGCCTAAATGAAAGTGCACTGTGTGCCCTCAGTGTCTGTTGAGGCCAGAGGTGTTGGATCTCCTTGAACTGAAATTGCAGATAGTTTTAAGTTGCCATGTTGCTGGTAAGAACCGAACCCAGGTCTCCTAGAAGAGCACCCAATGTTTTTAACTTCTGATCTATCTTCCTAGCTTTGTGGTAGTCATTTTTGATGGACAGAGTGCGCCTCCTTCTCCCCACCAACCTAAGCTGGCCTCTCTTTATCTGGTGTCACCTCATCTGTATCACTTCAGTGGCTTGGCCTTACTCTGACAGCCAGCCCACCTCTCCAGCTTACTCATTTCTTCATAGTATTGCTCCAGCATGTGATCCGTGTGGCTAGACTGGATGTGAGAGCACTTGTTTATTCTGCAAAGCACAAATACTCAAAAATATTTGAGTCCGAGAATAGACGTTATAAAACTGTATTGGGTAAATGACTTCATGTGCAGCTTTCTGGGTGGAAAGAGTTGGTTCTTTTAGTGGGAACACAGCATAACCTAAAGCTGTCCTCACGGCTGAGTGGAGAGGTTTATAAGATGAAGAAAGCATGTTCACCAACAGTGTGCTTAGCTTCTCAAATAAGTCCTGTCAAACTGGAAAACTAGCAAAGGGACACCTCCCTGGCTTAGGTATCTTCTAAATGAGGGTCTGATTGACATCCAGTGCAATTATGTCACCCCGTAGAACTCCTCATAACATCAGAATGGATAGCCTTTTTGTCTAAAAAAGAGCAAATCTTCTTCATCTCCATAGTTCATAGACTGCCTAGAAATAATCTAAGTCATTAGAACCTTTAAAGTCCAAATGCCGGGTACAATGTTGAGATTTTGGTATGTAGTTAATTCCTTGAAATTTATCATTGTACATGACTACTTTATTCTGGGAGAGGGCTAATATTTTTCCCTAAGCTTTTGGTGTAATGAACTTAATTGAAGTTTCATATGTTAGGTGCATATTTTCTGGTAACCACACTAACAAACAGAGAAACAACATGTAGCATAGGAAAAGGCACTATTTTCATTAGGTTTAGCAAACTTCCATGAAATAGAAAACTCCTTGGTGACAAGTCAGTTGGTACTCTTTAAACTCTTTGTTTTTAAAGTCATATCATTTTCCTTGTACTTTTAGAAAAGAAACAGATCTTTCAAAGCCACAGAACAAAAGAAATTACTTGTCTTATGAGGATAACCCCAATTAATTGCCACAGTGTTAGTTAAGACTGTGTGAACTGGTCACTTAGCTGAGCTGTTCTTCAGGGGTGGGTTTGGACATTGCATTGTAGCCCAGCTGTTCTCTGCTCAGACCTCTGGGGATGACATCATTGTTTGTTTATTTTAAATTGGTTGTATGTTAAAAAAAAAAAACAAATACATACAATTCTTGAAATCCCCCTTATAAAAGCTACCCAGGGATCCTACTCTGTCAACATTTAAGAAACTCTTTTTTCAATTTAGTGTATGTTATAGTAAAGCAAAGTAGAAAGGAGATAGTTTAGTTTTTATTTGTTGAATGTGCCAAGTACAAGAAAATTAAATAGTATCTACTCACCATGACTATAATCATACAACGATTAGAGTTTGAAACAATGGCTGTAGGAGTGTGATTTTGTTCAAGATAAGTTTTCGAAATTTGATTTTTGGAGGTTAGCCAGAAAAGTAATATTATCAAAATCGTATTAATGATGAATATAAATAATAGACAGAAAATCATTAATGAAACCTATACTTTGTTAATTCATTTGAAGGACAATATAACTTTCCCCAGTGTTTTACATAGAACAATGAACAACATAGATTAAAAGAGGCTTCATGTAAAGTATATTTTGATGAGACAAATAATGAACAAAATAAATTAGCTTTTAATCATAAATATTGTAGAACAATAAAGCAAGCAAGGAAGGTAGGATGCATGAGGGTTCCTATATACATATAGGAACATATATGTATATACTTTTCATTTCTCTACATATTCTAAATAAGATGCCTAAGTAAGAAAAAAATTTCATTATTTGCCCCAGTACTATATGTACTTATAGTGTATCTAACTAGCTGTTAATCTTACTAACTAAACCTTAGTGAAATTTATTCTTGTTTTACATTTAAAAATTAAATTTTTAATTTCCATTATTGTATTATTTATTTATGTATGTATTTTGGTGCATGCTTCATAAGGGCACTTTTTCCATGTGCAATTGTGATGATTTGATGGCATCAGCAGTTATAATGGGTAACTGTTACTTTGTGTGCTCTGTTGACCAGCCTTCCTGGTTACAGCGTGGTCTGAGAGTTAGGATGTGTCTGTATGTCTTCATTTCCTAGGTGTGGAATCCAGCTTGTAGGAGATCAGAGCAAAGGTGTAAATGCTGGTGCTGGAACCAACCACACATGGCCCTGTTTGTTACTGTTGCATGTCATCACATGTGACTTCTGGTAGACTTGGGCATTCCACGGATGTGGAAACAGAATGATACCATGAAAAGTAAATATATAGGCCTTACTGTAGGCATTTTTTTCCTTAAAAGTAAAACATAAATGAGGGACTGGAGATACAGATTAACTATTAACAGAACAGAATGTTCTTGGAGAGGACACAGGTTTGGTTCCCATCACCTACATCAGGAATTCACAACGGCCTATAACTCCAGCTCCAGGGGATATGAAATCCTCTCTGGCCTCCTCCAGGACCTGCACTAATGTGCACATTCCCACATATATACCTTTAATTGAAAATAAAATAAGATATTTTAGAAAAAAATTTAAATTGTAAATGAAGAGATTTCATATAAAAAACATGTAGACAATTTTAGATGATATGCATGCCACATGTTAATTAACTTCATACAAAGAAATATCAAATCAAAGATAAAGAAATATACCCATATTGTGATATATGAAAAGATACTTAGGTGCAGCTTTTAAAACATAGGTCTAGATAAATCATACAGTTTACATCATGATGAATATGGGGACAAGGGTAGGTATAGCGTTGTGTATTGGAAACATAAGGGTTAAGGAGGCAAGCTGACAGCCCATACCGTGCATGATGAGAGCTAAGACTTCAGTGTTTATCTAGGAGGTTTCTTACAAAACACTAAGGCCTATAGAAAAAGTTTTTTGTGACTCCCAGTTGCCACGAGTGGTGTCTAGCTAGTACACTTATTGGTGTACCCTTGCGAAGTCGGTGTGGTGTACCCTTGCGAAGTCGCTGTGCTACGTACCATAGCTCCCGTTAGCTCTTTGAGCCTGTGAGATTTTGGGGGGAACGTTTGTTGAGTAGCCTTGTTAGGACCAAAGTAGAAGCACTCAGAAACCTACAGAAGCCTTTATGGTGACTGTTCACAGGAAATAAAATAAAAATTAAGGACCAAGAGGAGGTCTAAGAATCAAATGTGACCCATGCTTATTTTATTGTAGTTTATTTTTCAGCAAACTAGGTGTGAATTTAATAACATTAAAAATTCCATATACAATTCTTCTATTATGTCATAAATATAATTTTTAGAGGATGCTGTCAATGAATAACTATACAGTACAGCAGAAAAAAATAGTGTCCACTCTAATCTTTGTAATCATACTATGTTTTTTATTTCCAGGGAACCTTTTATTATTTTGTCAGGAGGCTTGTCATATGATACTGTGGGAAGAAGACCTTGCTTAACAGTGATGCATGGGAAAAGCACGGCAGTGCTGGAAATGGACTACTCAATTGTTGACTTTCTCACACTTTGTGAAACCCCATACCCAAACGGTAAGGTTCACTCTCCATAAATATTAACATTCAAAAAGACGTCTGCTGTCTTAAATAGTCTCCATATCCTACTGTCCTAATCCTTTATGGGAAGAGTTTCTGCCTTCATAGCACGTAATGGGTTAGTTTTCTTTAGTGAGTTAGTATGGACTCCTAAGACGGGCAGGCAAATCAGCCTGGCACCTGGCAGCGCATAGTCCTACCAACCACTGAGAGGTTGAAAGCCCAGGAAACCGAAAGGAGCTAGTAGCTTGCTGTTGCTTGGAGGCTAGAAAGTTCTGAGCCGAGGTGGGCAGAGCTCAGATTGGACGGAGACTGCGGGCAGCGCCCTGTGAAGGGCCATGGCTGAAAAGCCGCAGAAGCTGCGGAAAGCATTAGTTACTGTGAGAGGCTAAAAGAGCCCTGGAGACTACCAAAGACCACGAGACCATGCCTTATGTAAGTCAAGGAGCTCCACATGGGACCCCAGCCCTCACAGACAAGAGAGGAGAGTGCACACAGTAGAAGTGCTGAAGACATGCCATCTGCCCTGAGGCCACGCTAATATAGCTCGAGCCCTGAGGCAATAAGCAGAAGGTGATTAAAAGCCTCGGAAAGGGACTCTTGCCATGAGCCAGCCCAAGAAGGCACGAGAAGCCACAAAAATGAACGATGGCAGCTGAAGTAGAGTGGCCTAAGTTATAATAGCAAATGAGAGAAAAAAAAAAAAGTGAGGCACTCGGGCTGAAGAGACCATAGACAGTAATGGTGTCCTGGGAAAGCTGGGACTGACTGACGCCACAGTGGCAGGACCAAAGCAAGCGAAGCAGGCTCGGAACAGCGATAGTACCAGCTCGAAGCGTGAGGCTTGCACGGACTGTGAAGAGACCTCAGAGATAGAGGCTACATCTCTGAGGCGACTGTAGAGTAGAGCCCTGTTGAGAAGGTCAGGGACCCTCAATAGGCCTTAAAGCCTGTCAAGGCCTAGAAGCCAAAGACTAAGTCAGATGGTGTATCAGCTGCCCTAAGAGGACTCAGCTAATTCAAACACATGGCTGAGGAGACGGTTAATGTGACTGACAGTCTCGGCTGACTGAAACTGGCCTCTAGCTGAACAGGTGTGGCCATTGGCCGCATGAATGGTGGATGTGGTGACAATAGGCCCGGAGGAAGCTGAGCCAAACTGAAGATAGGTCAGCCTGCTGTGACTGCCAGAGCCAGACTGCTGACCAAGGTGCCCACATAGACCTGTGCTAGAAAATCCTAATATCCTTTCAAGAGGGTTAAAATAGTATTGTTTAGGTATTTTTAGGTATTAAGTATTTCTAAATATTAGGTTATAGGTTATGGGTATTAGATATTGTAGGTTATAGGTGTTTTGTAGGTGCTTAGTAAGTATTAATATAGTGTAATAAAATTTTATGTTTACAATCACATGAATGATTTTATTTCAGCTGTTGGTTTTTTCAGTTCACTTTAGCTCTTCTGTATAGCACATTAATATTAACTACCTTTCAAAGATAGACTGTCCATATTGAGAATTAAATTCTTAAAACAGTAGTATATCCAGTTACCTAGATTTCTCCAGAGAAGTAAAGGCAGTATAGGTAGGTGTGTATATGAAGGACTGCAGTAAGTATGTGTGCATACATAAAGGATTGTGGGATTAACAGTCTAAAAAGTCCAGAATGAGTTGAAGTCATGATTCTGAAATCTGCATGTGCAAATCTCCAAGAGGGGTTCTGAGATTAACTCTCACACAGAATTCTGTCTCTGTCTAGGAAGCTGTCTGCCCTTAAGGCTTCCATCTGATAGGCTCAGGCCCAGCCACTCCACGGGTAGCTGCTTTGTTCAGTGTACCGATGTGACTATTAGTCACATTCGTGACAGCATCTAGACTGGCCCTGATGAGGCACTATAGCATAGACAAGCTAACACCGAGAATGAACTTAAATGCCTACCTTTTCATTTCGTCTGGGTCTCTTTCAAGTCCAAAAATGCATTTTGTAGTTACTAACAGACACATGTATTAACATGAAAAAAAGATAGCACAACTCTGTTGGTTTATGATGAGATTCCGTAATTGCTCAGTATTAAATAATAGTTTTGATGTCTTTGCCACATCCCTGAAATATATAATATCACAGAAGTTTCTTTGAGATTCTTGTGTTACTCTTTACAAATATGTAAGAATTTTGAATGGATTCTTTTGTACATTTATCGCAACCAATAAACACAGTTAGATGAACTGTCCTGGGCTCATCAGAATGCTAAACACTCAAAAAACTGAAACAAGGCGAGGAAGAGGGGTTGTCCGTTATCTTGTGGCTGCCCTCCTTGAGTCTGTAAAGCAACCTTTTCCTGCACTGTTCTTATGTTCCAGACTTTCAGGATCCATATGCTGTGGTTGTTCTCCTGGAGAAGGATTTAGTGCTGATAGACCTTGCACAGAACGGGTAAGGACACTGGATGGGACTCCATTGCTATGTGGCTATTACATTTCTCTGAAAACTTTACATTTATATATGATCTCTTGTTAATGCTCAAAATCCACATTTCTAGTAGTCTGAAATGTATTAATTATAATGATTCTCATAGATTTTCTTTTTTTCCTTTTATTGAATATAGTTTTTTTTTCCTCATTCAATATATTCTGATTACAGTTTCCTCTCCCTCTGTTCTTCCCACTTGCTCCCCTTCACCCATCCCATCTGGAGCTATGTTTTTCAGTAGAAAATAAAGACTCTTCTAAGATATAATAATAAAATATAATAAGATAAAATAAAACAAACAGAAGGATAAGAACCCAAGAGAAGGTACAAGAAACAGCGACCCACTATTTGCACACTCAGGCATCCCATAAAAATACTAAATGGAAATCCATAATATATACACAAAGGACCTATAGGGTAAAAAGAGTAAAATAAAAAATTAAAGGTAAATAAAATAAAAACAAGATAAAAATTACTAATAATTAAAAAGGGGGAGAGCCTGTAACCAAACTTTTAAATTATTATTTATCACTTATTTATTTATTACTAAATTCACTTATAACAAACACCAACAATTTCTTAACTATTAATCCTATAAATTCCTACAACCCCTTTAACCTATCCACTAAACCTATTGATAATTATTTTTCTAACCTTTTAGAATGATACAGTCTCTGGGGCAGGTCCTCAGTCGTCAGGAACACAGTCTTTGTTGTAGATTCTTTAACGCACTTAGCAGTCCTTTTTCTGGATCTCTCAGATGCAGGTTCGTCAGGGTAAGTTAGTTATTGCAGTCTCACCTTAAATAAGGCTTCCTGCTTTCTTCTCTGTGGGAGACCCCAGCCGTCTGCAGGCCAACTTACTTCTTTTGAATCAGGACCAGGCACAATTTCCTTTTGGCCACTGTTTGGACAGATCAAACCCCTCTAGGCAAAAGCTGAGCCACAAGGTTTAGTCCTTGGCCTTTTGGTGTCTTTCTCAGGCTTTCTTTGCTCACCAGCTTCTTTCTGCTTTAGGGAAATCTGGCCATCAAATGATGGCCAGCACTTTTTTCAGCAGGACTCTCAGAGCTCTCTAGCATCAGGGGCCTCTTCTCCCTCTGGGCTCCATGCACTGTCCTTAAATAGGAGGAGCTCTGTTTCAGCTTAATTTGGGCTCCGCCCACTTAGCAGCTGAAAACAATGTCAGGCCAGATACTTTGTTTCTTCAAGTCCATTAAGTCTTTCCTGTTTTCCTGACTTCAACCTTGTTTTTCAGTCTATTGAGTCTTTCCTGTTTTCCTGACTTCAACCTTGTTTTTCAGTCTTTTAAGTCTCCTGTTTGTTTCCTATTTTTAGTCCACATGCTGATAATGCTCTTTATGCCCCCAATTAAGAGACAGAAACCCCTATATATTTTCTAAATCTAATTTATCTAACCCCTACAAGAGCCCTGACATGACACTGGACAAGGAGCCTCCAAAGACACTGGTGAGGTTTTTTTTCTGCTGGGCCTGTACTCATTTGCAGGTGGGTATCAATTGAAGATGGCTTCTGGGTTAGGAATAGGGTGTGCCTCCACTTCTCCTTTCAGCTCTGGGATCTCATCTGGCCCTGTGCCTGCTGCCTAAATCTCTGCAAGTTTGTAAATGCATTGATTCTGTTGATTCAGACGGCCTTGTTTCCTTGGTGTCCTCCATTCCCTCTGGCTCTTGCTCTTTCTGTCTCCTTTTCCACTGGATTCCCTGAGACCTAAGGGGAGGAATTTGATGGAGACATCTTTTTTAGGGATGAGTGTTTCAAGATCTCTCATTCCCTGCATACTGTCTGGCTGTGGGTCTCTGTATTTGTTCCCATCTGTTGCAAGAGGCAATTTCTCTGATGATGGCTGAGCAAGGCACTGGCCTATGAGTATAGGAGAATGTCACTAGGAGTCATTTTCTTGCTCTTTTTTTTTTTTTTTTAAGGCCAGTGTTATTTGGTTTTACTTTAGGTCTTGGTCACCCAAGAGGTACCAGGCTTGGGTTTCATTTTGTGTAGTGGGCCTTCAGTCAATTCAGTTATTTGTTGGTTGCCCTCACAGACTTTGTGCCACTGTTGCCCTAGCATGTCTTTCAGGCAGGATCCTGTTGTAAATCAGAGGGTTTGTGCCTGGCTTGGTGTTTATGTTTCTCCTTTGGAAGCATGCAGAACACCTTCCTGTACCAAAGACACTAGTACGTAGGGGTGACGGCTCTATGTAGGGACCAGTTCAACTTCTCCATGTTCAGCGAATTGTCATTTCTGTTACTTAACTCAAAGTTTCTTGAATTTGTTAAATTTCAGCTTCATGCTTGAATATGCTGAAGCTGTACACAACAAGCCTGTCCAAAATGGACAGTTTACCTCTGATGAACTTTTAGCCTTGCTTCCTCTATTCAGTCTGTTGTGATGTGTTGTGCAGATCCTTGTCAGATTAGTTATAACCTGAATTGTGTTCCTTATTACTCTAATTCAAACCATTGCTTGCTGTTGTACTTTTAACTACTGTCCCTGCTACTCTTAAAAGATTGTGGGTGTCATTTCTAGCCTGCTCTCTTGCTGCCTTCCCATATTGGCTTAATTCATAGAGCAGCAGCCCGATGTTCAATAGACCTCATATTTCATGTCTTCTGTTACTCATCTTTGGCAGCTGGAACCCCCGCTTATCTCAGGGTCATCAGAATCCACACAAGTTGATCCCATCCCTGTTTCAGGGATACTCTCTGTGCTGTGAATGGAACCACCATATTACTTATTTTCTCCCCCAAAATAATCATCAAGCATAGCTTCCTTTGAGTTTATGCATTCATCGTTCACATTCAGCCTCAGGCTAAGGTGATTTTTGCCCCCAGGAACTATTTGATAGTGTCTGTATAGATGTTTTATTAGGTGGAATGTTACTGGCATCTAGTGGATAAAAGACAACTATACTTCAAACATTCACAGTGTTCAGGATAGTTTTCCAAGTAAAGGCTTCTCAAAATGTGAGCAGTACTAAGGTTGAAAGACCTAATGTGTATGAATGGTGCTGTTTACCTGGCTGTTTGTTTTCTAAGACTATCCTAACACATTTCAGCTTAGTGTCTATTACTTGTAGTACCTATTTGTAAGTTTTTTTAAAAAAAACTATTTTTTAATATTTATTTATTACTTCAGGTTACATCTCCATCACAGTGTCCTCTTTCCACTCCTCCCAGTCCTGCCCTCCCATCCTCTACCCCCTATCCCTTCCATCCCACTCCTCTGGAGTGGAGTGTCCCTACATAACAGTCCCCTCGCCCCAGTTCAGCAGTCATATGAGGGCCAAGAGCCTCCTCATACACTGGGGGCCTACAAGGCAGCACCACTAGGGCAAAGTGTCTCATTGATAGGAAACAAAGTCTATGTTCATGTTCTCTTTGGTGCATTGGTTGTAGTATAGATATCCTGTACTATATAGCTAAAATCCGACTATAAGTGATTAGATGCCATTGCATCCTTCTGAGTCTGGGTTAGCTCACTCAGGATGGACACTCCTAGAAAAATATGTTATTATGCATTTTTCTTTATTTTCATCTATTAGATAAGTTGTTGTAATAATGGAGTTTGTTGCATGTGGTCTGTACTGAGATCTGATTAAGTTAAGAGAATATTATTCAAATCACATGGGATAAAATATCTTTTTTTTTTTTTGGTTTTTTTTTTTTTGAGACAGGGTTTCTCTGTGTAGCCCTGGCTGTCCTGGACTCACTTTGTAGACCAGGCTGGCCTCGAACTCACAAAGATCCGCCTGCCTCTGCCTCCCAAGTGCTGGGATTAAAGGCGTGCGCCACCACCGCCCGGCAAAATGTCTTATTTTTTCAGAACTACCAGTTAAATATGTGAAATACTAGATCTTTAGACCTGAGGAAAAGACTTGTTATGAAGAGAAAAAAAGTTAATTTTTATTACTACTCTTCTTGTGTGTGTTTTGTCTTTTGATTGGGGTAGAGGTAGAGTTGGTTGAATTTATAGTGTATAAAGGTTTTTTTCCTATAATATCACATATTTTTTAGTATTATTATCAGTGGGCAAATTAATAAATCTAATATGTACAGAATAGCCATTTTGTACTTTTTAAGTGTCTCAGCTAGTTTCCGGGGTTTTTTTTTTTTCAGATATTTTAAAGTAAGTAGTCTCTTTGTAAGTAACATTATTATGTTTTTAGTTTTGAGCATATTACTATTTGTTTAGATAGAATTTTCCACTAATTTCATGATTTTTAAGCATTTTTTGCTTATCTTGATAAACTAATTACACAGCTAGAAAACAAGGGAACTTCAAGGCTCAACATTAATGTGTCTGACTTTATAACTACAAAAACATGAAAAGTAAAATTATTTAGCTTATTACTAAACTAAAATGTATTAGCTTTTTGCCAGTGTGACGTGCCTGAGAGAAAATATTTGAGAAAGGACATATGTATTTTTGCTCATTGTTAGAGAGAGTTCCATTGATTGCTATGGGCTTACACTGGGCAGCACCTTGTCTTTGCAGGAAGACAGTAACAAAGCAGAGTTGTTAGGCTCACAACCTCATAGCAGCCTGAGTGCAGGACTTGTGCTGGTACCAGCAGGTCCCCTTCTCCTTTATCCCACTGATGGCCATGAGCCTTGTGAAGTGACACTAGCCCATCAGAGTAAGTTTCCACCTTTAATTAATCCTCTCTAGAAATGCCCTCAGAGAGACCCAGAGATGTGCTCTGCTGGTTAGTCTCTCGGTTCAGCCAAGTAATGTTTGTGTTAACCTTCACACAAAACAGATTTCTGAGTTTAATATTGGATGAGGTTTCACATTGATGGAGAAAAAAAAAAGAATTGAAATTTGTGTCAGCAGAAAGGTGAGGTGTTTGATACTGACAAAGAGGTAGCTCAGTGAGTGACAGCGCTTTAAGTTCCGCTTCTGCTCATTCCTAGCTGACATGGTTCTGACGATTGCTTCAAGCCTTTGTCTTTTCAGGAAAATATATCATAAATTAGATATGAGAAGCACATGAGGCAAGGGTCTATGTAACGCACTATCTTGTGTACGGTAGTGGTATATGGCTGCAACCACAGCCTTTATGTTTATTTGTGGATAAAGAACATCTGCTGTAATAAAACTCTTCAGTGTTTTTACATATTTTCATAAATTACATCATGTAATCTTAATAGAATGTATGGTGATGTCTTTATGGTTGTGTTAACCATAGGTTACACTGTGTTAATGTGTTTCTCTTTTTCCTATTGTTAAAGATACCCTATATTTGAGAATCCCTACCCTTTGAGTATACACGAGTCCCCTGTTACATGTTGTGAATATTTTGCTGATTGTCCTGTGGACCTTATTCCTGCACTTTATTCTGTTGGAGCTAGACAGAAACGTCAAGGCTACAGCAAAAAGGTACCAAACCTGAGTTTCACTGTTTAATGCAACATGTTATCATTTTAAACTTGTCACCTTGAGGTATTGGTAACATTGTTAACTTTTTTTAGGAAATCATTTTTGAGAAGTAAATTATGTGCACTGTTTATACTTGCCTAATATATACCTATACATTGCATACTACTTGTAAGTCAATTTTCAATGATTTTTTTTTTCTAGGAATGGCCCATCAATGGAGGTAATTGGGGATTGGGTGCTCAAAGTTACCCAGAAATAATTATTACAGGGTAAGTAAAAGTGTATTTTTACAAATTCAATTTGTAATCATTTAATGCTTACAACAGTTTGAATTTTTATTCATTTGGTAAGTAAAATTTTCCTTTTTGTTACAGTATAATAAGAAAGCTGTCTGTAAGAATTCACTGATTTACAATGATTTTTACCTTCTATTCATTTTTCTAACTATTTTTTTTAAGTCATACTCTTCCTGTTGTGTTTGTCTTAGGCATGCTGATGGGTCAGTTAAGTTCTGGGATGCTTCTGCAAGTAAGTGCTAAGAGTTAACTGTTTGTCATGTTTCACTACCATTGCCCTTATGCATGATGTTTTAACGCCACATTAGATTTGGAAGTACTAGGGTATCCATTTTTTAAAAGGGGGGGAGGGTTGGTTACTTTTAAACTGCCACTGTTGTACCATTGTACCTTGCAAGCAGGACCCTATTGTAGGTCGCAGAGTTTGTAGCTGAGTGATATTTCCTCTTCCTTGGAAGTTCTTTTCATTCTATACTGGTCTCTTAATAGCTACCCAACCTCTGTGTCAAATATTAAAACTGCTACCAGCCTGCTTTTTGCTTGGAATACCTTTTCTATCCTTTTATCCTAAGATGATGTCTATCCTTGATGGTGAGTTGTAGTTCTTGAATGCATCAAAAAGATGGATCATGCTTTCTAATCCATTCTCTTAGTCTGTCTTTTTATTTGGAAATTGAGACCATTAATATTGAGGGTTATCAATGATGTGTCTTTAAGTTCCTGTTATTTTATTGTGGTAGTATCAGTATTTGTTTGTTTGCCCCTCTTTTGATGAACTGTCCTTGTGTCCTCTTAGATACAGTTAGCCTTCTCTTCAGACTGAAATTTTTCTTATAATGCCTTCTGTAGAGCTAGATTGATAGGTAGCAATTGCATAAATTTGCTTTTATCATGAAATGTTTTCCTTTCTCCTTTAATTGTGATTGATATTTTAGTGGAT
>CAJQZJ010033539.1:915792-967195 GCA_907164525.1 Lophiomys imhausi | reverse complement strand
GAAATGTTTTCCTTTCTCCTTTAATTGTGATTGATATTTTAGTGGATATGGTAGTCTAGTCTGTAATCAGTAATCTCTCAGAGTTTATAGTCTCAGAACATTTTGGTTTTCAGTCTCCATTGAAAAGTCGGGTGTTATTCCTCTTTTTCCTTTGGAGTTCTCAATATTTTTTCATTGTTCTATACATTTATTGTTTTGATTATTATGTGTTCTTGGGAATTTCTTTTTTGGTCCTGTTTATCTGTTATTCTGTATGCTTCTTGTACCTTGGTAGGCATCTCTTTCTTTAGATGGGGTAAATTTTCTTCTATGCATTTGTTAAAAATATTTTCTATCAGTATTCCTAGTATTTGTAGATTGGGTCTTTTCATAGTGTTCTAAATTCCCTGGTTGTTTTGTTCATGGATTTTTTTTTTTTAAGATTTAGTTGTTTTTTTTTTTTTAACTGAACTACCCAGTTCTTCTACCTTGTCTTTGAGACCTGAAATTCTCTATTTCATGTCTTACAATATGTAGGTAAGGTTTTTGTTTGACTCCTTGATTTTTATTTCAGTTTGGAATTTCTTTAGTTTTACTATTTCTTTGTTAAATTCTACTTCCATGTCTTGAATTGTTTTCATTCAATTGTTTGTATTGTCAGTCTTTATGAAAACATTTATTTGGTTCCTTTCTAATGTCTTTGAACATTTTCACAATTTCTATTTTTAAGTCCTTGTAGTTTACTTCGACTGAATTGCTTTTCTGGGTGTCTGTTACACTAGGGCTGCTGGTTTCTGAAGGAGGCATATTTTCTTCGTTGATCATGTTTGTGATTTTGCACTGGGATGTAGGTATCTAGAGTCAGGACTCTTGAAGTGCTTCTTTGTGTAGATAGTTGCTCCTGTCTTTGCTGTGTGGTTGTTCCATCCTTTGCTTGCTGTTGCCCACTCTGGGTTTTAGCCAAGTGTGGCACGTGTGTGGTTCCTAAATACCAGCAAAGTATGGAAGTTGAGGGTCCCTGGTAGAGAGAGATTTATGGGTAGGCAGGGAATCAGTCACAAAGCAATGGAGATGGGCAAGGAATTGCTGAAAGGGGTGGCAGGGAAGAATTAGCAATTTGGAGTTTTAGCTAATATTTGTAATATACTTTTTTCTAGTAACTCTACAAGTACTGTATAAATTAAAAACATCTAAAGTATTTGAAAAGTCAAGAAATAAAGATGACAGACCGAACACCGACATTGTAGATGAAGATCCATATGCCATTCAGATCATCTCCTGGTGCCCAGAGAGCAGAATGCTGTGCGTAGCTGGAGTGTCAGCTCACGTCATCATTTATAGATTCAGCAAGCAGGACGTGGTTACAGAAGCCATTCCGGTAATCACCTCTCAACTCTTTTCAATGTCAACTATCTGATAGTTTAATAATTTCAAGCTTTTAAAAGTTATTCAGTAAACAGTTTCCAATTGCTTTTAGATAAAAATTTTGAAAACACACAAGTATTTATATCGCTACCTGTGTATGAAAAATAGCACTTTTTATATATATATATATATATATATTAATGGACTATCTGAATCATTAAGTATATTGTTTTTTTATTTAAGGAATATCAATTTATTGGTATTCTATACCAATTCTAAAATGGATATATGTGTACATGTGTAAAGTCACATCCATACATACAGGCTTTTAAAGTTGAGTCAAACTGTTTTTAAAATCTTTAAAAATGTAGCTTTTTTTCTTTCTTTCTTGTTTCTTTTAAATTATTCTTTCTGGTACATTATAATACAATGAGTATTAATTATTAGGAATAGGTAAACAGCCATTCTTTTATGACAGATGCTTGAAGTTCGACTGTTATATGAAATAAATGATGCTGAGACGCCAGAGGGTGAGCAGCCACCACCCTTACCCACTCCTGTGGGCAGCTCCACCCCTCAGCCCATCCCTCCTCAGTCTCATCCCTCTACCAGCAGCAGCTCATCTGATGGGCTTCGTGATAATGTACCTTGTTTAAAGTAAGTTGCAAAACCTTAGGTCTGTTTTACATGTTACCTCGTAATTTTCATACATAATAATCATTAGTAAACCTACAATAGCATTTTCCTATAAGAATGGGTATCCGTGCATTTGGTGGTGATTGACTGAGCCTGTATTTTTACTGTATAAACAGAACAGTGATTCTATAGTGTTACACACTTAAACTCCCTAAGGTTTAAAATAATGAGGTATGGTGGCTGGGGGTCACCCTGTATGCATCACTGTGATTTGATCTAGATTTAGGTTGAATGTGGTTTTATGTTAATTTTCTTTTCTAAAGTCTGAAATTTCTACTTCTTTCCATCTTCATCTTGAGTTCCCTGTTCTCATGTTTTATTTTATCTTTTTTTTTGGGGGGGGGGAAATGGTTTATCAGCTTATGCTTTCCCATCACTCTTCATCATCAAAGGAAGTCAGGACAGGAACTCAAGCAAGTCAGGGAACTGGAGGCAGAAGATTATGCAGAGGCCAGGAAGGAGTGCTGCTTTTTTCTTGAATCTTAAAATCACTTTATCTTTACTTAAAAGAATTTGAAGACCACACTAGTTAGTGCAGGGATAAAGTGCATAAATTTTTTGTTTTCATTTCTTGTTCACTTTCTATTTTTGAGTGATTAAATTCTTCAAAGGACATAGAGAAATAAAGTGATGAGTAAAGACTTAAAGCCATTGAGTTACATGAAGATTGTGTGACTCAAAGTGTTATATAAAAAGTAACTAAAATCATGACAAGGACAAAAGCCCTTCTTATAGGGCATTCAAACTAGAGAGGGTGACAAGATAGCATGTGTACTAATTAAACTAGGTTTTGTAAATTGTTTGCTGTTGATCTGCTAGAATCTCTTCTACTAGTGAATATATGGTGATTGAAGCAGAGTTGCAAGACCTCTTACCTTGGCTTCCCAGATAAAAGTGAAGACCAGATCCAATAAATGAGTCTTGTCTTCTGATTTTGCTTAGGTAGATTTTTTGTTTGTTTGTTTGGTTGGTTTTGCACTGACTGAAAGAATAAGGAGATTAAGTCAGAATAACTTGTTAAAACCTCCGTCCAGTAAACTGAAACAGAGAGCCTGGAAATCTGAATCCTCTAAGATACAATATTTCTGGAACTGAGTTGTCAGTACTGTCCACAGACTTGATTATGGACTGCTATCATTACTGTCTGATATTCATGTCTGTAGTAGAATGTATTGACTTCTATTCTGCAAGTATTTAGCAGAATTTCACCTAATATAGCAATATCTTTTCAGTTGGGTATTCCAAGGGACTCCTAATATCTATGTAGTGAGATGGCTGTTCTTCATTCTTATGTTGACTGGGTTTGGAATTGCCCAGGAGATAGACCCCTGGGCATGTCTGTGAGTACATTTCCCAAGAGATTTAACTGTGGGGAGGAAAGACTCGACATAAATTTGGTGGCCCCATCATATGGACTAAGGTTACTGGGTAAACAAAGAAAGGGGGAAGGTAGGAAGCCACTATGTACTACCACTCACCTCTCTTTACTTAGTCTCGTGTGATCAGCTGGCTTATACTTTCACAGCTGTGTCATCCTCCCGAGATGGAGTATGTCCCTTTGAAACTGTGAGCCAAAGAAAAGCCTTCTGGTTTTTTTTCCCCCAGCAGTTCTTTTCATAGTAGAATTAAAATATCTACCAAGAAGTGGAGTTGTAGCCAGGCATGGTGGTGCACGCCTTTAATTCCAGCACTTGGGAGACAGAGGCCAGCCTGGTCTACAAAGCTAGTTCAGGATACCCAGGGCTATTACACAGAGAAACCCTGTCTCGAAACTACAATAATAATAATAATAGAAGTGGAGTTGCGGCTATAAGAAGACAGTGTGGTTGTCTGGTCTTTTGAAGTATTTTTAGGGAAATGTTGAAGGATTTCAAGCCATGGGCTACAGAGGCCCTAGAAAATTATAAGCAGAACTTGAAGAACTGTAATTCACATGGTAAAGCCTGTTCATGAATCAAAGAAAGTTAAGACACTATATCAAGAGCTGGGCCAGAGGCCATACATGCTACATCCTGGCACAGAATCTATCAGCATTCTGTCTGTTTTCTGGAAACGGGAGGCTGAATTTAAAATAAACGCTACATTGTTTGGCAGGAGCAACTAAAACAGACAAAAGCAGGACACCATGAATGTGAAATGAAATGCTACAAATAGTTCTTAGTCCATGCTCTGGAGCTGAGCAGAAAGATAAGGATAATGTGGATTGCTATGGAAGAGATATGAGAAAGTTTGAAGATGCAGACAAAGCAGAAAGCAGCTGTAGTTGTTGAAGAAAGTACTACCATTAAAGAGAATCTAGTGATCTCTGATGGACAATTGGGGAGGTGCCCTGAGGGTAAGACTCCCTACCCCCATGATTGATTCCAAGCTGGGCATGGTAGCACACATCTTTAATCCTAGCAGGGAGGAAGAGGCAGGCAGATCTCTGTGATTTTAAGGCAGGCCAGCAAGGTCCACTGAGCAGATTCCAGGACAGCCATGGCTACAAAGAAACCCTGCCTCAATAAAAGAACCAAAAAAAAAAAAAAAAAAACCAAGAAAGAAGAAAGAGAAAAACTTCTACTTATAAAAATGAAAATTCATTTGAAAGGAGGGTGCACGAACCAAGTATGCCACTGAAGAACTTGCTGCTCAACAACTGTATATATCTAACAGCCCAAAAGGCATTATGATAAAAAGGACAGACTACCTCTTAAAATAGCAACAAAACTTAGCAGCATCATTCATTTAGTGTTTATTTTTCAGGCATGCAAAACCAAAGAGTTAGAGAAGGTTGTACCAAGGCTCCATGAAGCCACAAAAGCCAGGCAGTTGTGTGAGAGGGTAGGATTCCCTGTAAGAAGTAACTAAATGCTGTCCAAGATGAATCTAACCTGCAGTAGAGATGCCAGTATATTAAAGATGCTAGAACTATGTGATACACCAAGAAAGGATACAGGATTAAAGTAGAATTGGTCCAAGAAAGAAGTTACATGTTTTACAAATGGCAGAACCACAAGAACCCAGCTATCCTACAGCCGCAACCCCTGGATGCCCTGTCACGCCTAAAACACAAGAAAACAACTTTAACTCTGAAGTTATGAAAATGATAGATGTCTTAAAAGAAGAAAATAAATCCTTTAATAAAGAACTTAAGGAATTCGCAATCCAACAGATGAAAGTAATGGAGACAGTAAATAAAGAATTCCAGGGAAACACAAACAAACAGGAGAAGGAAAGGGATAAAGCCCTTAAAAAATACAGGTAAAGACAATCAAACTGGAGAAGGAAATTAATAAAACAGTTTACAACCTGAAATTGGAAATGGAGACAAAAAAGAAAACACAAACAGAGTTTTCCACCTCTTTCTTGTAGGTGGAAAACTTAAGAAAGACAACGGGAGCTACAGACATAAGCATCACCAATAGAACACAGGAGATGGAAGACAGCGTTTCAGGCATGGAAGATTAGATCAAAGAGATCAATAAATCTGTCCAAAAAAATATGAAATCTAAAAAACTCCTTACCCGAAACATCCAAGAAATTAGGGACTCAATAAAAAGATAGAACCTAAGAATAATAGGAATAGAAGGAGAGGACTCTGACTCCAAGGACTAGGAAACATTTTCAACAAAATCATAAAAGAAAATTCCCTAAACCTAAAGAAAGAGATACCTGTGAACAATGAGGGAGCTTACAGAACACCAAATAGGTTAGACCAGAAAAGAAATTCCTCCTGACACATAATAATTGAAACATTAAATGTACAGAACAAAGAAAGAATATTAAAAGCCATAAAGAAAAGGCCAAGTAACATATAAAGGCAGACCCATCAGAATTACACCTGACTTGTCCTCAGAAACTCTAAAAGCCAGAAAGGCCTGGGCAGATGTCCTACAGGCCCAAAATGTGGTCACAGATGTCAGCCCAGACTACTATACCCAGCATAACTTTCAATCACCATAGATAGAGAAAACAAGATATTCCACAACAAAACCAAATATCCACAACTCCCCAATAAAAAGAAAGACCCATCATTCTGCTGCATACAACAAACACACCTCAGCAAAAAAGATAGACTTTACCTCAGAGTAAAGGATTTTCCAAGCAAATGGACCCAAGAAGCAAGCTGGAATAGCCATCCTAGTATCAAGCAAAATAGAATTTCAACCAAAATTAATCTAAAAAGATAGGGAAGGACACTATATACTCATCAAAGGAAAAATTCAGCAAGATGACATCTCAATCCTGAACTTCTATGTCCCAAATACAAGGGCACCCACATTTGTGAAAGAAACATTACTGAAGCTTAAACCACACTTTGTCCCCACACATTAATAGTGGGAGACTTCATAACCCACTAACACCAATGGACAGGTCATTGAGACAGAAACCAAACAGAGAAATAAGGAAACTAACAGAGTCATCAACCAAATGGGCCTAACAGATATCTACAAAACATTTTACCCAAACACAAAAGAATATACCTTCTTCTCAGCACCTCACGGAACCTTCTCCAAAATCAACCATATAGTCAGTCACAAAGCAAGCCGCAACAGATACAAGAAAATTAAAATAACCCCTTGTGTCTTATCAGATCACCACAGATTAAAACCGTACTTCAACAACAGAAATGACAAAAGTCTATACACTCATGGAAACGGAACAAATCTCTACTAAATGACCACTGTGTCAGGAAACAAATAAAGAAGGAAATCAAAGACTTCCTAAAATTCAGTGAAAACAAAGGTACTGCATACCCAAACTTATGGGACACAATGAAAGTAATGCTACAAGGAAAGTTCATAGCACTAAGTGCCTTCAAAATGAAACAGGACAGCTGATATTAACAACTTAATAGCACAATTGAAAGCTTTAGAAAAAAGAAGCAAACACTTCCAATAGGAGCAGATGGCAGGAAATAGTCAAACTTATGGCTGGAACCAACTTAGAAACAAGGAGAACAATAGAAAGGATCAGCAAAAGGAGAGCTGGTTCTTTGAGAAAATCAACAAAATAGACAAACTCTTAGCCAAACTAACTAAAAGGCAGAGGGAAAATACGCAAATCAACAAAATCAGAAACAAAAAGGGAGAAATAACTACAGACATTGGGGAAATCCAGAGAATCATTAGGTCTTACTTCAAAAACTTATGCTCCACAAAACTAGAAAACCTTAGTGAAATGGACAATTTTCTTAATAGATTCCAAGTACCAAGGTTAAATCAAGATCAGGTAAATACATTAAACAGTCCTATAACCAAAAAGGAAATAGCAGCAGTCATTAAAAGTCTCCCAAATGAAAAAAGACCAGGACCAGGTGGTTTCAGCACAGAATTCTACCAGACCTTCAAAGAAGATCTCTTCCACAAAATAGAAACAGAAAGGACTGGCAAACTCATTCTATGAGGCCACAGTCACCCTGATTCCTAAACCACACAAAGACCCAACAAAGAAAGAGAACTTCAGACCAATCTTCCTCATGAACATATATGCAAAAATAGTCAATGAAATATTTTCAAACCTAATCCAAGAACACATCAAAAGTATCATACACCATGATCAAGTAGGCTTCATCCCAGGGATGCAGGGGTGGATCAACATATGAAAAATCATCAACATAATTCACCATATGAATAAGGTGAAAGAAGAAACAAAACAAAACAACACATGATCATCTCATTGGATGCTGAAAAAGCATATGACAAAATCCAACACCCTTTCATGTTAAAAGTCTTGGAGAAATCAGGCATACAAGGACTGTATCTAAACATAATAAAGGAAATATACAAAAAGCCAATAGATAACATCAAACTGAATGGAGAGAAACTTAAACCATTTCCACTAAAATCAGAGACAAGGCAAGGATGCCCACTCTCCCCATATTTCTTCAACAGAGTACTTGAAGCTCTAGTTAGAACAATAAGACAACTAAAGGAGATAAAGGGGATACAAATTGGAAAGGAAGAAGTCTAAGTATCCCTATTGACAGATGATATGATAGTATACATAAGTTACCTCAAAAATTCAACCAGAGTACTCTTACAGCTGATAAATACCAGGAGGCTAGATACAAAATTAATTCAAAAAATCAGTAAACCTTCTTTACACAAAAGATAAATGGACTAAGAAATAAATTAGGGAAACAACAGCCTTTACAATAGCCACAAATAATATAAAGTACCTGGGGGTAACTCTTACCAAGCAAGTGAAAGACCTGTATGTCAAGTACTTCAAGTCCCTGAAGAAAAAATATCGAAGATTTCAGAAGATTTGGAAAGATCTCCTTTGCTCCTGGATAGGTAGGATCAACATAATAAAAATAGCCATCCTACCAAAAGCAATATAAAGATTCAATGCAATTCCTGTCAAAATATTAACACAATTCTTTACAGACCTTGAAAGAACAGTTCTAAACTTCCTATGGAAAAACAAAAAACCCAGAGTAACTAAAACAATTCTGTACAATAAAAGAACATCTGGAGCTATCACCATCCCTGATTTCAAGATATACTTCAGAGCAATAGTAATAAAAACAGCATGGTACTGGCATAGAAACAGACCAGTTGATCAATGGAATCAAACTGAAGACCAAGAAATAAACCTACACACCTACAATCACTTAATTTTTGACAGAGACTGTACAATGTACTCTACAAGTACCAAAACTGTACAATGAAAAAAAAGAAAGCATCTTCAACAAACGATGCTTGTCCAACTGGATGTCAACATGTAGAAGAATGGAAAAAGACTTATTTTATAAATTTTTTTATTTCTTCAAGTTACATCTCAATCACAATCCCCTCCCTACTCCATCCTCAGATCCCACCCTTCCCCATCTCCCCTCCATCAAATTCCCTTTTTTTTTTTAATTTAAGGTATACCTTTTCCCCCCAACAGCTCCTCCTTTCAGTTCAACAAATGGCTCTTTCTCTTATAACAACAAATACAATACAAAACAACAGAAATAATTAGGCCACAATTATGAGAACTATAAAGCTTAGCATACATTCCCAATGTCCAGTCCATACGTATTTGGCAACCGACTTTAACATTTTACTATACAACCATCTCCATGAGTTTAAAGTTCTATGTCCAACTCAGCTTCCATCCTAACTTGCATCACCATTTTAAAAATATCTTCTTAGATCCAGAACACCATCTTAATTCCTAAACAACTGGAATTAGCTATGAGACTATAGCTATCTAGTCTTCAACAACATCAGAGACCTGAGAAGGATAAATATATCTGGTTATACAGGAAATGTAGGACCAGCAGCTCCCAAACTAAGAAATGACATACAACTGGCTGCCTGGACAGTTCCCAATTTCTCTCCATACATTAGAGGATCAATCTTCAGCTGTTTGGCCCCATTTCTCTGACAGGCATTATTGTAAAGCAGGAATTATGAAGGACTTGCCTACCCTGTCTTGGCAGAGAAAAAGACCCATATTTATTACCCTGCACAAAACTTAAGTCCAAGTGGATCAAAGACCTCAACATAAAAACAGATACACTAAATCTAATAGACGAGAAAGTGGGATAAAGTCTTAGTAGACCAATGGCCACCTAATTTTTGACAAAGAAGCCAAAACTGCACAATAGAAAAAGGATAGTATCTTCAACAAATGGTGCTGGTCCAACTGGATGTCCACTTGTAAAAGAATGAAATTAAACCCATATCACCTTGTACAAAACTTAAGTCCAAGTGGATCAAAGACATTAACATAAGTCTGGTCACACTAAATCTACTAGAAGAAAAAGTGGGAAAACCCCTCAAAATCATTGGCACAGGTGACAACTTCCTGAACAGAACACCAAGAGCTCAGGACCTGAGACCAACAATCAATAAATGGGACCTCATGAAACTGAAAAGCTTCTGTAAGGCAAAAGACACTGTCATTCGAACAAAACGGCAGCCTATAGACTGGGAAAAAATCTTCAGCAACCCCACATCTGACAGAGGGCTAATATCCAAAATCTCCAAAGAACTCAAGAAATTAAATTCCAAGAAACCAAATAATCCAATCAAAAAGTGGTGTATAGAACTAAACTGAGAATTCACAAAAGTGGAATCTCCAATGTCCAAGAGACACTTGAAGAAATGTTCAGCATCCTTAGTCATCAGGGAAATGCAACTAAAAAGATCTCAGAGATTCTATCTCACACCTGTCAGAATGGCAAAGATCAAAAACTCAAGTGTCAGCACATGCTGATGAGAATGTGGAAAAGGGGGAACACTTCCACTGCTGGTGGGAGTGCTAACTTGTACAGCCACTTTGGAACTCAATCTATTGATACCTCAGAAAATTGGGAATAGTTCCACCTCAAGACCAAGTCATACCACTCCTGGGCATATATCCAAAAGATTCTCTACCAAATCACAAGGATATCAGTTCAACTGTGCTCATAGCTTTATTCATAACATCCAGAAACTGGAAATAACAAGATGTCCTTCAAAGAATGGATTGAAAAAAAAACAATAACAACAACAACTATGAACAGTGGTACATTTACATAATGAAATACTTCTCAGGTATCAGAAACAAGGAAATTAGGCAATTTGCAACTAAATGGATGGAACTAGAAAAGTTCATCCTGAGTGAGTTAACTCAGACCCAGAACGGCACACGTGGTATGTACTCACTTATTAGTGAATATTGCCATATAGTACAGGACAAGTATCCTACAATCCACAGACCTAAAGAGACAGGAACCTAGCATACTTATCCTATGAAAAACTTCACCCAGCAGTGGGCCATGGACCCTGTTGCGTGTTAGTAGAACACCTTACCCTATCTGGGCAGTCATATCAGGTCCCAATTCAAGAGGAAGCTCTCAGCCCTCATGTGACTAGTGAACTGAGAAGGGTTGATATGTGGGAGCTCTCCTCAATCAAGGAGGAGAGGACAGAGATGAAGAGGGAGGGAGGGAGGGAGGGAGGGAGGGAGGGAGGAGGCAATCAGGAGGGGTGGATGGAGGGGGCTGTGATTGAGATGTAACTTGAAAAAATAAATTAATAAAAAAATACCTTAGCAGCAAAGATAGACATTATCTCAGAGTAAAGGGCTGGAAAAATTTTAAAGGTATATTTTAAAATTTGTTTTATTTGTCCCTTTTACCAATCTAATTTTGTTTCTTATTTAGGTATTGTAATTGTTCCTTTGTAAAGTACTTGTCTAAACAGACAGTTGTTTTAAAATGGTGACACCTCCAGATATCATTTTGACTTTTAAAAATGTATTTGCACAAATTATGTAACCTTTTATAAAGGTTCTACAACTTTTCTTTAACTTGTAAGCAAATTGAATATTTTTAAAATATTACTATTGTAACTTAAAATTATAGACAAAATTTGTCAGTCATTCCCACTTTCTATTTTTAAAATCTAACTTCTGTTACTTCTTCTTTGACTACATTTATTTATTTGTGTGTGTGTGTGTGTGTGTGTGTGTGTGTGTATGAGTGTGTACACAAAGTCATGCATATGTAGGCACATGAGCATGCTACAGCAAGCAGAGATGTCAAAATGATTGTAGGAGTCAGTCCTTTTCTATCATTTGTGGTTTATGGGCCTCAAGGACACAAGTTTCTCAACTTGCTAAGCCATCTGGTTGGTTGGTGTGGTACCTGTGAAAGCTAGAAAATGGCATCAGATCACTTGAAGCTGGAATTAACTGTTGTGAGCTGCCTAACAGCTTCTGTGGACTGAACTGTGGTCCTCCGCAACAGCCTCAGTGTGGCTCACTGCTGACCCATCTCTTCCATCCCATGCAATGAGTTTTGTATCTTCTCCTCACGTCTTCAGGGTGTCATATATGCTTTTAAAATGATTACTGTAAGACCTTCTCCTGTTCTGAGAACTTGACCTAGCATGCACATTTTGTATGCCATGCCCAGGAGTGCTTCCATCAGACTTGCATTCTGTGCCTAAATCAGACAAGACTAGCCCCATTTGTACTCTCGACAATATGAAGGCTGCCTCTGGATCAGGGGTCAGATGCCACAATTGTAATTTTAACAATTGAGATTAACAAGTGCAGGCTATTGTTGGTCAGTTCCCTGAAAAGTATCAGAAAAATCTACTTCAGCAGAGTACACTTCTGAGGACCTACAGATTATGTGTAACTAGAAGGGACCCCAGTTCCATTCCTGTTACACGTGTGTGCAGTGACTTTCCTTCTTCCAGTAGTCTTGACAACCAACTCTTACCTCTTTCTTAGTCAGAACATTACGAACAAGTGTCTTCTCACTTCAGAAATGTCAGGAAAATGATTTAAAAGTGCTCCTGCATCTCACTCTAGTTTCAGGCCATTCAACAGTGACTCTTCTTGCTGTCCCTTATACTCTGTCACTCCAAGGCAGGAGCCAAAGAATTGTTGGAGGCCAGACTTTGCAAGAGTCTGTGCAGTCTATGACACTCCCAGCTTAAAATGCTGTTACACATGCAAATAACTTGTTTCCACTGTTTAAACATATTTATTTTTCTTGAAGTTTGCTGATACTTGCAAGGTGGCTGTGACATCTAAGAATTCCTCAGTATTGTATTTCCATAAACTCCTTCCTCACCTCACTTTTCTAGTAGATTAATCAATATAAGTTTAGCACAAACTTGTTATTTGTAAGGTTTGGGTATCTGTCTGCTGAGTGGTTCTAAATGTATGGATCTCAGAAGATACTCTTCTGAAACTAGCCTTTCATACTGACGTGCCTAATGGTTTATTTACTTACTTTGACTGGAGAGTTGCTGTGACTTCTCATCTCTTCATGTAATTCTAGTTTATTCATGTGTTCAGTGAATCTTGGATACCTTTTTGGTATAGAATATTAAAATTAGTCCAAGATATTGCCTTTCCCAGCTGGTGAGATGGCCCAGCAGGTGTAGCTCACCTACCTGTCTCATGGCCTGGGTTCCGTCCCTGGAACTTATACAAAGAATTGATTCCTGCAGATTGTCCTCTCTGCATGTCATGCACACATAATAAAAAATTAGTAAACATATGTAAAATTATTTTAAGATTTATACCTTCCCAAAACTTATAAGCCATAAGGTCTTACCTCATAATATATTCTAAATCTACTTTTAAAATATATTTCATATCAGAACAATCAACAGAATTTCCTAATTGGGCCATCTGGTCTACCTTGTCTGGCATATGTCCTTCAAATGAACCTCAGAAGTCAGAAAAGTACTTTGCTTTGTTTTATATGGTAAAAATAGTTTCCTACTAAAAGTCACCTGTTCCTACTTGACTTCCATAGTGTTTGGGATTTTTTTCTTTTCTTTTTGTGTATTAGTTTAAACTTTGTTTTCATGCATTTTAAATTTTTTTCTTTCTAATTTCTTATTGCTGCTTCTGCTCATTCTTTAGCCCACCTTTCCTTGTTCTTTGTTCTTTTCCTCTGCTCTTTGTCGTATCCCTCATTCTTACCTGTCTCCCCACTTCATACCCATAAGTTGCCAGTAATTTCCTACCTGTGTCACATGGGTATTTGGTCATCTCTGCTACTAGGTTAAATACTTCTAGAGTACAATGTTCTGAATTTTACATGTTAGGAAATGTATGGTTTCCTGCATAAAACCATTCTTGCATGGCTATGTATGAATTCATATACACAGGGTAATCAGTTGATTGGAAATCTGTTTAAAAGTTAATGTGTTTTCCTTTTTTTAATTTCAGAGTTAAAAACTCACCACTTAAACAGTCTCCAGGTTATCACACAGAGCTAGTCATTCAGCTGGTGTGGGTGGGTGGAGAACCACCACAACAGATCACCAGCCTGGCACTCAACTCTTCCTATGGACTGTAAGCAGGAGGGTTTTGTTCTTGATGTTGTTTCTTTTTGGTTTTGTTTTGTTTCCTTGGTCTCTTTATAGTATTTCCTATCTAATTTTGCACTTAAGTATAAATGTATAGAAAATTTGGGCTTTATTGTATCATCTAGAATGTTGTTGTATAACTGAAATTTCAAACTATTTTGGAAATAGTTTTGCTTTGAACAACTCCTCTGGATTTGTACTATGACTACTGATATAAAATATGGGCCACTGCTCTTTGGAGATAAAGTACTGAAGTCAGAATGGTCTTCAGTGTGTTCCTCCAGAAGCAGTTTTCTCATATTTCTCTTAAACTCTAACATGAGATTTTATATGCGGATTCTGTAGTTAACTGTCATTTCTGCTTCCAAAGTTAACATGTACAAATTTGTAAAGGTGTGGCAGTAGTTTTAACAAAATATATATAACTGTAATTGGTCTCATGCTTTTGTTATATGTTTATATCACACAGCATCACACAGGAAGCTGCCTATGTACGCTCTATTTGCAGACTTGTTTATCTTACACAGCCCCTGGCTTTGTCCTCAGTTGTAGCTCTAGGGAGTCTTTTTTTCCCCTTGGTTACTATCAGTCCTCTATCTCTTAGAGTTGTACATCCAACATAGACTGGTTGTAAACCCCGAGACCTCTCTGATATCCTTTATTGGCTGCCTTTTAATGGAAAAGTACAGCCTCCACCTTCTAAATACTTTATTGAGCATAATCATTAAAAAAAAGCAAACAGCAGATTAAAAAAAAAAAGAATCAATAGGAAGTTTCAAAAGAAGTTAAAAAATTAATTAATTATAGGACTTATTGTGTTCATGGGGTTGTTGGTGGGACTTTTTTTCACGTTCTGTACTTTTTAAACTTAAATTAGTTAATAAGACTATATAATGTATAGATCCATATTTAAGGTTTCAGTAGAAAGTCTAACTTTCTGCTCCCTTTGTGCTCATGCATGGTATCATCATCTGGACCTGAGTGGAAGATTTATATTATTGGTCTTTTTTCTCCTGGCCCCAAGCTCCCAGAATAAAGATTTATGAGACCCAAAATATATTTACAAATACCTAGGCCATATAGCTAGACTCTTCTCTGACTAGTTCATACCTTAAAATAACCCATTTACTGTAGTCTAAGTCTAGTCTGCCATGTGGGTACTTACCTGTGCTCAGGTTCCATGGCTCTGTCCTCCTCATATCCTCCCTGACAAATCTCCCATCTGTACTATCCCAGAATCTTTATAGGCCATAGGTCTTTTTTTTGACATTTGCAGCATTCATACAATACACAAGATATTTCTTGCACAGATTTCCTCATTGAGTTCATTATTATCTCCTTTTCAGATTATTTTTTAAATTTTATTTATTACTTCAGGTTACATCTCCATCACAGTGTCCTCTTTCCACCCCTCCCAGTCCCGCCCTCCCACCCTCTACCCACTCCTCTGGAGTGGAGTGTCCCTACATAACAGTCCCCCGCCCCAGTTCAGCAGTCATATGAGGGCCAAGAGCCTCCTCATACAATGGGAGCCTACAAGGCAGCACCACTACGGCAAAGTGTCTCATTGATAGGAAACAAAGTCTATGTTCCTGTTCCCTTTGGTGCATTGGTTGTAGTATAGTTATCCTGTACTATATGGCTAAAATCCAATTATAAGTGAATAGATAATTTATGCTCTGATTATGAATGTAACTCCTTTGTTACATGCCAGCTTTCAATGTTACTCAAGAGCTAGCAAGCAGCACAAGAATCCTTTATTCATGACAAATCACATTGTAGTTCCTAAACTGTAATGAAGAAAGTATTTTGAACACCTCTAAGGGAGTCTCCCAAGACTTTATGTCCTCTTTATTTTGACAGAGGAATTATCAGAACTTACTCCAACCTATAATTTTATTTTCCTACGGGCAGAATTTAGACATTACATTGCTTAGTTTGAGAGGATTTTATTTCTGATCAAATTTCAGTTTCTGTGTCAAATATTCTTAGAAATTGTACTGATACTTGATTTAATGTTGTAGGTAATGTCTACAGAGGTATGAACAGTTCCTTGAGAAGGGCCTGTTCCCATGGCTACACTTGTCTTTAGTTTCAGGCAACTGAAGTGAATCTTTAGATCCAAAGGTAGAAGAAAAGAGCCTACTCCTGACGGTCATCCTCTAGCCTCCATGTGTGAGCTCAGATGTGCTCTTCACACTCTAATAGTAAATAAATAGAAAAGGAATTTTCTGAAAGACTCTCCATCCTCTTTTCTTCAGCTTAATAATTTACATTTCTTATAATAACTTGTTTGCACTAAAATACTTATGCTTTTCCTGATGCCAGGGTGGTTTTTGGCAATTGTAATGGCATTGCAATGGTTGACTACCTCCAGAAAGCAGTACTGCTCAACCTTGGCACCATTGAATTATATGGCTCAAATGATCCTTATCGGAGAGAACCCCGGTCGCCTCGCAAATCTCGACAGCCTTCAGGAGGTAAACAGAAAAGGAAAACTTCCTGAGTTTTAAGTGCTGTAAATGCTCACATGCATGTGACCCTTGGTCTGTAAGTGCTTCAAGTTAAGCAAACAGCTTGTCTGATTTGAACTCTAAATGTAAGCAACCAAAGACTAGCTAGAGAAATGAGTCTTATTTTTGTTTTGTATTGCCATTATGTTTTCCTTTGTTCTTGACAATCTAAGGTTTTATTTAATGTCAGGAGAGAACTGGTGTCACATTTCTTGAAATAAGGCATAATACTAGGAATATATGCCCAGTTATTATGGAATAGAAATAGATTTCAGGTTCTGTTGTTTGGTTCTTGTAAGCCTATAATTGAGTTTTAACCATTTAAATCAAGGTAATCATTCCTTTGTGAACATGTGGGCAGAGGGGATTATATGCCTGATTCAGAACTCTTGAAGACAGCCTTGATTCAGCGTGAGCTCAGACTCATTTAAAAGACATCTTGCTCACATTCTTTGATGTTTGCTGAGTATCTAGTATTAATATTAGACGTTTTAATGTTGATACCTCTCAGAACATAGAACACACATATTTCTAGCAAGGCATCCTGTTTCTCTTGCCTTTTTTTACTTTAGGATATGTGGCAAATAGCTTTGTATGGATGACATATGGAGGATAGTGATGAGACATCTAGCAATACCTGAGTAGTTGAAATATGGGCTTAGTCTTCCTGTGGGCCTTCCCAGCTAGACTAAGAATTGAGGGGAACCCTGCCTAAGTTTGTTTGATTCCTCTGCAAAATACTGGTGAGCACTGGAGCACTGTTTAGGGAACTGCTCTAAACATTCTCTGCTCTAAACATTGTTCTCAGTACAATCATTATGGTAGCTAATGATTGCTACCAAGTTTGTAGTACATGAGAAAACCAAACAAATGAAAAAGGTAGTATTAGGCCTTTCTTTCGTTTTGCTTAATGGTTGAAAATTTCTTTTCCGAGTTTGTTTTGCATTTTTTTGTCTGTGAGTCAGATCATTTTGTTGTGTACTGTCTTCAGCAGAAATTCTGTTTCAACCATGCCATTCTAGTGTCTGTCTCCTTTCTGTCCCTCCCCTCATTACTCACTAAGGTATGCTGCTTGGGACTCCTTGCATGTGCAGCCTTTCTCGCTTGTATTCTGAATCTGTGAAAAAACTCCGCTCTCCTTTTATAAGTAAGTCATTTATGTCTTGACATTTTTGTTATTTGTAATTTTGTTCATTGCTGTCTTTTTCATTTTCCTTACTAACTAAAATACTTTATATCTAAGAGACTCAATGCAGTTTTTAGATTCAACTCATAACAGTTATTTAAACAGCATGCCCCAATCAAACTTCTTACTAAAGCAAAGAAAGAGACACTTATGCAAGAATATTGTAACATTTTCATGACAGTTTTTTTTTTCTGGGGAAGAAAAAAATTATATTTTTACAAACTTGTAAAAATCTTACTAGTCTTAAAATTAATTTCTTTTCCCCTTTTATACGTTAGGAGGTTTACATTAAATTTCTAGTAATTGAATGTCCTAACTTATCTAAGGATAGAAACCAATTTTATTTTAACATTAATTGTTTTTCTTAAATTTTACTGTATCCTACTTTAATTCCATAACATTGTTTATATTATTATTTGTTTCATTTTATATTGAAGAATTAAACATTGTGCATATGATTACTACTTGAAGTTTTTATTGGTTTAAGATATTTCCCACTGTAATTATGCTTCATTTTTATCATTATTTATGGTTTTATAATAAAAATTAAAAATTTAGAACTGGGGATGCACATCTCTGTCAGAAGAGGCTTTGCTTCATGGAAAGAAGGGAAGGTGGGTTCATTTTGTAAATGCTTTCCAATAATATCTTGAGAAAATTGTGCCTCTGATTCCAAAAAAAAAATCCTAACTTATTTCTCATATAAATTAACTGTACAATAATTGGTATTCAAATTCTTTATTTGTTTTTATTGTAAAGATAAATTAGTGTGGAGTGCATGCCTACAATTCTAGGATGTGATAGAATGAAGCAAGAGATCTCAAGCCCAATGCTAGCCTGCTGAAAATTAGAGTCCGGTCAGTGAGTCAACAGATCAATGGACACTTTTCTCTCTACCACCACTGTCACACGCAGGCACACACACACACACACACACACACACACACACACACACACACACACGCACGCACGCATGCACGCACACACCAGCATTGCCTTTACAGACATATGCTTGTCTGTAAGAAAAAGCTTGCTTGCTTGCTTTTGCTTTTTCTTTTCTTTTCCTTTTTGTTTTGTTTTTGTAGTATGCTCTTGATTTGTAGCTCAAATATCATCACATGTTTGTTAATAGGTTTGAATGGAGATTTGTGTTTACTATCAACAGATATAGTCTGTTTTGATTAGGGCTCTAGGGTCACTTATGAATTTGATTTATAAGATAAAACATCATTTGAAGTCTGAATATGTCAACTGTATTACATTACAAATGAATTATTACTTGAAATATGAATTGAGGCTTCATAATGAAAATTTTAAAACACTCAGAGAGATGCTAGATCCTATTAGATACCTGAACCCATTTTGGTCCCTCTGTGTATTATGGGATTTCTTTTTGTCTACATAAATTCCTATGATAAGTGATAATATTTAATTAAGAATGAGGCACAGTAAGATTATCAACAGTAACCAATACTAAAATGAACAATTAATATGTTATAGTATTTTACAGTTATAGCTCTTTATAGATAATTATATATAAATATATAACTATATATAGTTATAAATTATAACTTATAGTTAAAGTTATATGTATGTGTATATATATATATATATATGATCTCTCAAAATGTCTTACTGTTATTTATTCATCCTCATTTTTGTGGTAATATGGTATGGAACTTCAAAGCAATTTATGGCTCTTGTAGGAAAATTGGTGCTTGCCCGTTTTGAACTCTTTGACCATAAGCGCTACAACACTGTGACTGTAGAGTCAGTAAGCAAGACTAATGCTTATTAGCGACTAATATGGAAACAGATATGCATGAAGATGCCATAATGATTCGCCTTCTGTGCAGTGAGATTTCACTACAATCCCCAACGAGGTGCCTAATTTAAAATTTAAGAATTATTTCTATAAGTTACCAGTTGCTATTTCAGATCAGGTTAATAGCAGGTAATTCAAGCCATAGAAAGTGAAATTGTAAGAAGTGTGTGTGCTTGTCCAGGGTACCAGGGTTCAGAGTCTAGATTATAAAAAGGGGGGCTGGCAGATGGCTTAGCAGGAGGGACACTTGTTGACAAGCCTGATGACTTGGGTTCAGTTCTGACCCCAAAAGTGCAACACGTGAAGGAGTTCCCACAAGTTGTCCTCTGACCTTCATATGTGTATTGCAGCGTGCATTCCTCTCACACATGCATACACGCATGCACACAGAATAAAGAGACAAATAGAAAAGTATTTTAAAGACTATATAAAAATGCGTCTTACACCAGTAAGTACTATGTCAAATTTTAAGGCTCACTTTGAAATTATGGAAAGTAAAGCAGTATTTGCTCTTAAAGAAAATGTGGTGAAAAATTAGGAAGTGAATTAAGAAGGGGGTGGTTTTAACTGATAGTTGAAAAGTGCAAGATAGAATTAAGTCATTTCATTTCTTAGCTTTTCATTAAATGCTACCACTGACTTTTCCCTCTGAGAAGTATAAAAACTAACGGAAATTGCAGCCCAAGTTACTTCATTGAAATAAGGATGGTTATGTGGTAATAAAAGGATGTGGAGGGAACTGAGTTTTAAAAGTGCCTAAATTGATAAAGGTAAAATCATGTAGACATCACTTATCTTGATAGATAAATTAGTCATAGTTGAAGGTTCACTATGTAGCTGATGCTGCGTGTGTAAAGGAAATGGAGACAGGGAGTGGGATGGCTCAGTGGTTAAGAACACTCCTGGCCTTTGCAGAGGACTGGGTTCAGTTTACATGCACACACACACAAATATGCACTCACACATGCACGCACACACACAGACACACACACTCACGCACATGTACACACACACACAGACACACGCACAGGCACCTGCAGCACATCAGTGCCAAGGAATCCCTTACCTTCTGCTGGCCTCCACAGGCACTGCATATGAATGGTGCACAGACATACCTGTAGGCAAGCACCCAGACACAGAAAATTAAAGCAAATGAATAAAGCTTATTTTAAAAGACAAAATTGAGGTGACTGGGCTATTAAGGTGGTTCAGTGGATAGAGGTATTTGCTGTGGGAACCTGGTAACCTGTATTTGATTCCTGTATCCCGCATAACGGGAGGCTGAAGGCTGTGTATCCCCTTAACTCATTAGCCGTCCCACCCAGCAGCCCTGATGAGTTCAGTGAGGCTGTCTCCATCCACTAATGTGGAAGAGAGCAGAAAGAGAGAGGACAATTGATACTGACATGCGCCCTACAAACATGCATGTGTGTGTGCACCCACATGCAATGTGCACAGCCAATAAATAAATAAATGTAATTAGGTATAGAAAAGTGAATTTTTATTGTTTGGGGGTAGTGGCGTGTGCATACTATGACATATGTGTGGAAGTCAGAGGACACATTTATGGAATTGTTCTTTTCCTGCCTTTTTACATGCATTCCAGGGACTAAACTCAGGTTGTCATGTGTGTGTTGTAAGCACCTTACCTGCTAAACCATTTCACAGGCACAACATTTACTTTTTAAAACTGATAACTACATGTCTCATGAAATAAACCAGGTATTTAATATTGAATTCTGTGATAATTTTGTGAACCAGATAGGCACTGTTGACTTAAAGTACCAACTTCAACATGACACTTTGCATGAATGATTGACATAACCTGACTTCACAAAATGCTAACTGAGAACAAAACTCAATGCCTGATTTTCCAGATAGAGTTCTGTTGTCGCAGTGCCATGTTAGTTTGTTTACGGCCTAACATTCCTAGTATAGAGTACACCCACTGGTAGATATTTCACCCATAATTCTGCTGTTAAATATTTTAAATAGTAAATTAAGTTTCCTATTTGGATATCTGAAAGAGAAGGCAAACTTACTAAAATTGGCACTGTTTAAAGGGTAATTACTGCACTTGGCGGCAGAATAGGCTGAAAACTGTAATTTCTGCTTTCATTGTCTGAATGTATTTTACTATGAGGGTTTTTCTGCAGCCCAGCACTCTGCTTTGTGTATTGAGGGTGATTAGTGCAGTAAGTAACAGAGGGAGCTCATTGAACAAAACAATCTTGTGACTGCAATCCCACTCGTGACCTCACATGTGACTTCTTTGACCACAGCTTGGTGTGTGACTGGACTAGGGAGTGAAGGTGGTGGAAAGCAGGTGGGAAGAGGAGGAAGTAAATGGGCGGGGGGGGGGGGGGGGGGGGGGGGCGCGGGGGGGGGGGTCACAGTGAGAGGATCTGTACCTACACCTTGAGGGCTAGAGTAGAATCTGGCCTGGAGCAAGGGCGAAGATAAGAAAATATCTATTGGTTGTTGTTGTCCTTAACTCATTTAATGGTTCTTACAACACATTTAGTATTTTAACTAAACTGTATCAGCCCACTTTCTTTAATTCAGCCTCTTAATCTTTTTTCTAGTTTCTCAGCTAATCCAAACTTCCCAATAAGGCCCCTTTCTATTTTAATGGTGTGTGTGTGTGTGTGTGTGTGTGTGTGTGTGTGTGTGTGTGTGTGTGTTGTATGTCTTTTTGTGTGTGTATTTGTGCATGTGCATATGTGTGCATGTGTGCATTTGTGTATGTGTATCTCTATATGTGTGTTTGTGTGTGTGCATGCTTACATATATGTATGTATGTGTGTGTATGTCTGTATATGTGTGTATATATCTGTATGTGTGTGTTTCTGTCTATCTTTTTGTCTTTCTACTACGACTACATTTAGTTTGAGTTCCTTGTGGGAACAGGAAAGGTTATTTACTTGAATAAGGTCTGTTAAACAATTGTTAAACCAATGAGAAATATGGCCCCCTCTCCCTTAGTAACCATTAACTAACTGCATATGACTCTGCAAAGTGTAGTAGGGTCTCATGATCCCCTTCCACACCTATGATGGGATATTGATTGGCCCAATCACGTGAGGCCTCGTATAAGAAACTACCCCTGCTGTGGGTTCATGGGTGGAAGAGCAGTGTCATGTTCAGAAGACAGCAGCTCGCAGCATTCACTCCCAGCCTCCAGCTCTGTATTCCTTTTGCTCACTCTTCTGCACTGTCCCTAAGCCTAGCAGGAGTTGGTACAGATGTCCTGTATAGGGCTGAGCCCTCAACGCAAATTATTCTCAAAAGTTTGACCAATTAGGAGTCTCTCCCTTAACTGTCACCACTACAAAAAGAAGATTCTCGAAAAGCCAGAAAACATTGATCTGTGAGTGTAAACGTCATGTTCAGAACACAGCTGGACACTATGTCAGCTTAGTAAGACAGAAGTAGATTACACATATGCACATAGATACATATGCACACAGACACATGTACATACACAGATACATGCATAAACATATATAGACACAACACATGTACACAAACACCATTATCTCCCCTAGCACAGAGTTTTGATCTCTTTTATAGTCCTGAGTATGAGTTTCCTACTGTGGCGTAGTGTTGGGACAGCCTGCTATTGAGGTCTGGCATTATCAGAAAGCCTCTGAGCTCAGGTGGTAAATGGCAGACTCACTTTCTCAACAAGAGTCCCTCTTCTCCCCTGATCTGGGGAGTCCCCAGATCCTCTATCTGAGGGATGTCATGCAGTCCTCAGAAATTACAGGTCTAACCCTTTCTCCTGATAAGAAACTCCATTCAGCAGCACCTGGGATTCCTGGAAATGCCTCCCCACTGCACCCCCCACTCCCCACTGCCCATAGGATAATTAGGTACTGCATTCCCTTTCTGATGATATTACCCTGCTGCCCCATATAAATGAAGTGTCCCTGGCACTCTTAGCTCCAGCCAATCAAACACATTTACCCCCAAGACCTGTCCCACTACCCAAGGTTTATAATGTCCCTGTTCACAAAACAAACAATTCCACAATTCCACCATGCACTTCATCAAAGGTCATCTGAGACTCACTGCTTATTTTGGGCTGTTAACACTTGGGAAGAAGAGCCTCTTCCTCCCAGAAGAATTCATCAATGGATCCGTCTGTCTAGCTAGACTCCTGCTTGTTGGCAGCCAGAGCTCACTTCAGGGTGCCCAGGGCACAAGCCTCTGCCTCTGCCTTCTCACTGCCCCTGCTGCCAGTCAGGCTGACATCTCAGTCACCACCACCAGACTCCTCTGCTTGCCAGGTTGAAGCCACCGTGTTTGTCTGTGGCAGCTCGCTGCCAGCTGCTCCTGAAAACAGCCACACTACCCATCAGAGCCAGGTGGGGCTTCTGCTGCCACCTGTCCTGGTTTTGGAGCTCTGAGCTCCCTGCTGCAGCTTGGCTTGGTGCTGGCAGCTTGGTTAAAAGGGCTGTGACCTTATGCTGCATGGATGAGAGGGTCTCTATCTCCTGCCTGTGTATCTGAAGGCTGTAACACTTTGTGGCAGATAAAGTCGGTTCCCCTACTGTTTTGGCCACCAGAGCAGATATCCTGTGACACAGATGTCATTTTGTGTCTCATCCTTTTCTACCTGGAAACTGACTGAGCTTATACCTTCTGGTGGAGAAGTATGGACGTCCCACTGGTACCCAGCAAGGCCGGAGCTTTATGGAAGACTCAGAACTGCAGAGTAGGCCTCAAACCCAATCCGAAGGTGGTTGGTACCAGTAAACCCATAAGTCTTGCCAGTGATTCAAATCATGCCTGGCAGGTCAGCACTGTAGCTCATAGGGGTCACCGCTGTGTGAGATTCTTGGTGAACTTTCCCCTGAAGTCCCCACAGCACTTTCCAGTGCTACAAATGCTAGCCAACAGGGAGGAACCGTGGTTCCAGCTTGGATTCTTTGCAGCCAAAGCATATGGTGTATTGAACAGAAGGGTTCGTCCTCTTGTTCTGGCAGGTATCATAGAGTAGCAGCAATAACATGGACTGTTCCGGGGGCCTCTGGCACCTTCCAGACCAACAGCTCATAGGGAGGCATCCCACACACAATGTTGTTATTTTTGTCTAGTAGTCTGGTTTCTGGGAGCAGCTCTATCCACCTGTGCAGGGTGGATCTTAGTATTATCATCATTATTATTACTATTAGTTTATAATAGTTTCCATGTGACTTTTTCATACGTCTTATATTTCAGTTGATCCTTTCTCATTAACTCCTCATAAAGTACTTTCCAGTGCTTTTTATAACGATTTAGGCTAGCTTGTAGTATAGATCATATATAATTTTTGTAATTAATATCTACCATGAGAAAAGTCTTTGCTAAGAAGTTTTAAAATGTGGTATTATAGTTTTTGAGAGGGATACTGTATAGGATAGGTAATGTAAAATATTTTGAATACTATTAATTTAAGAGATATAAAATATTTTCATAATTATTTTAAAATATTTAAGTGATCTGTTCAAGATTTACTTGAGGAAAACCACTTAGAAATTTAAGTTGAGGACTCTTTGTGATTAAAAAATTTACTAAACTTAAGTGTTTCTTCTCCCTTGGGAATGTCAAAAGAGCATATTATGTGTTTCTCCATCTCTGCTGTTTTATAGATCTTGCATCATGTCTGATATCCTTGAAGGATAACTAATGGCATAATTTTAATTCTGTTTCTAAGTTTTCCTGTTCAGTGAAATACAGCTGTATTAGGTGGAGATATTTTATTACTAGAATGTTCCCGTCTCAAGCCCCATCATTGCCATAATCTGTTAATCTGCCCTCAAGTGTTTAGTAGTGAAATGAACCTTATAAGTAGGTGGCAAGTTTGTATAAACTAATGTGGTTTCATCTGCTCTATATTTGCCTTACAGCAGGCCTGTGTGATATTACTGAAGGGACTGTTGTCCCAGAGGATCGCTGCAAATCCCCGACATCTGGTAATCTGACTTTATTTCATTACTAGTTTGTGATTTTAAAAAAAAAAAACTAAGATGACATATTGGTATATCTTTTTATCAACACTTAAAACTACATCTGAGAAGCATATCACCTCCTTAAAGTTTTAACCGTCTTAATAAATGAAAAGAAACATAACATTTGCTGGTTAAGAATCTGCAGCTTTTACTTGTTCAGGGTTGTGTGACTGCTTGGTCAGCTCTCTCACAGTTACAGTGGTAAGTGTATTTCCACTGAATCGACACTGTAGTTATACTTCTAGATACTTGTTTAGTAGAATGGACTAAGTCAGTGAAAAGGTAATTTATTCTTAAGTTGAAAATTGAGCTCCTTGGTAGTTATTAAATCATGCCTATTCCAAGGCTGTGACAGCTTTTTTTTTTTTCACAATAATAGGGATCAAATCCAGGGTCATGCACATACTAGGCAAGCCCTTTGACAGGAAGTGACACCTCCAGTTCCAAATGTTATTGGAGATTTTGATACCTGTGGTTTGAAGAAATGAACTCTTAGGAAAATTGAAGCCTATTTAGATTTGTTTTTCATTTTGATTGAGGTTATTTCTCATATATTTATGGGCTTATTAAACCAGCTCATTTTTATTTGCAAATGGGCCATTACATGGTCCATGTGTGTATTAATATTTTACAGCAACATTTGAGAATCCTTAGGAAATAAAAATCTCGAGCTTATTATGATAAGAAATTGAAACTTTGCTGAACTTTAGTATATTTAACTTCATTATTTTAATCACAATTATTATTTTTTTACCTAAGAATCTTCATTAGCTTTCTCCAAGAAAGATTTTCTTGGCATAAGTAACACTATGTTTAGTTTTCTATCTTTCTGTAGCCATCCTATTATACAAGAAAGAGTTGTAAGATGGGATGTTCTCTGAGGAGTATTTTATATTACCCTCATGCTTCAATTTGCACTTTATTCACCCTAAGTTAATAAAAAGCTTTTGTGTTTTCTTTTTACAATTGTTTTTCTGATGTTGCACAAAGCGAACATTTCATTTTTCAAATATAAGATTGCCTTGGTAAGTGCTTGCCTTTCAGGAGATGTGTGATTGTTCCACTGAACTCACACAGAAAAGCCAAGCATAGTGATGTGTTCTTTTAATCTCAGCACTGCCCAAGAGAAAACAAATGGATTCCTGGGGCATGCTGGCCAGATAACCCTGCCTGTGTCCTGTGTGGAAGTTCTAGGATGAGAGCCTCTGCCTCAAAACATGAGGGCTGAAGCACCTGAGGCATGACATTGAAGTTGTTCTTTGGCCTCCTCCACATGTGCACCCGTGTGTGCATACACACACACACCAGCACACACATGAACATATACTCACACACACGGACATCCACTCACACAGTCTATCCACACAGGTTTTTTGTTTTGTTTTGTTTTTAACCTATTTAAGTGTGCATAGAGCCACAGAAGCCTCCCTGCTACCCACCTATCAGTAAAGTTGTGTACAAGAGGAAGTAATCACTTTCCCTCTTGTAGGACCGACATCTTTCTAAATGTAGAGTTAGAATTGTAATATATCTTCATTGTTCCTTCCAAGTACATTCAGTTCCTTTCTCCTCCTCCAATCAATACATTTGTCAGTATGCTGAGAGCTAGAGTGCAGGGGGCAATTTAGACATAGAATGTGTCACACTTAAAATGATAATATGTTTAGTTACATTAAGCCCAAATAAATCAAGTATCTTTTCACCCTAATACAAACTTGAAAATGGCAAATACATGAAATATTTAATAGGAACACATAAGTTTAAGTAAATGCAAAAAAATAGTTAAATATAAGTATATAAATACAGGAAGTGCATAAATTTATGCACTGAATCCCACCCCAGAGAGACAAAGGAGAGGAAACTGAAACGTGGCTCAACATTTTAAAACATAGTTTGCTTATTGGTTCATATGAAAACTCAATATAATTTTAACATTGATATGATGTTACCTTTTTTTCATTGTTCCTAATGCTCCTATCAGTTTGGAATGCAGAATTAAGGTTGTAACCTCAAGGAAATCAGTGATGAGACATGAATTCTTACTCTTCAGTGTAAACCTGCACTGCATTTGAACTGGCCTCAGCTTCTGCTCAGCTGGCAGAATTCTCTGAGGGGTCAAGTCTGTCCTCACACATTAAGAAATCGCAAGAGCCATTTGTTGGACTGAAAGGGGGAGCTGTTGGGGGGAAAAGATATATCTTAAACTTAAAAAAAAAGGAAGGGGATGGGTGGGTTGAGGCGGAAGAGGGTGAGAGGGTGGGACTGGAGGCGGGGTAGGGAGGGGATTTCAATTGAGATGTAACTTGAAGAAATAAAAAATAAAGTAAAAAAAAAAAAGAAATCGCATCCCAAACTGGCATCTAAAGCCTGCTGTTGAGCACACGGAAGCAGGCGCCAGAATGCCCTTGTCAGGCTCCTGCTGATCACTGTATTCTCCCAGCTAGCCTGTGTTCTCCTGTTATGGTAGTTAGTTAGCAGTGTGCTTTCTTGTTGGTGCTAGATTATCTTCCTCTTAACATTAATAACTGCATTGCGCCATCCATTTTTACTTCTTAATTGAAAAATAAAGGAAGTTTATTATAATTCAGTTTCTAGTAGCAAATTAAAGTCTAATGATAAAAATTGGATTGAATTGGGTCAAAGAAGCCGTGGTATTCTTTTGTTTATTTATCTTTTGTATTGTAAGACAGGTTTGGCTAGCCTGGAACTCACTATGCAAACCAGGCTCTGCTTCCTATGTACTGAGATTAAAAGTGACCACACCTAGTTTTGTTTTTGTTTTTAATTGCATGAAAATAACATAAATACTTGTCTGAAATATTTGCAATGAGATAAGATGTAATTAAAAATGTCAAGTGGAACATTATTAATTTATTAAAAACAATAGCTAATATTCAAAGTTAAGAAAGGAAAATATGTATAAAAGTGAGCTGGAACTTAAAATGAGTCCCTCGTAAGTACTAAGAAGAGATCAGTATTTAAAAGTGTAAGTACCACGTGCTTTCTGTCAAAGCCAATGCATTCACCAAAAATTATGCCTACACATGGAGGGAACTGAGGGTCTTTAAATCCTAAATGTGGCATGTTCAGCTAATTATTATAAAAGCTCTCCTCAGAAAATATGCTGTAAAACATAAGACAGTTTCCCTCTGCATTTATTTTAAAATAAACCAGTGCTCTGTCTGAAGCTGAGGGCAGTGATTCTTGCAGCCAGACACTGCATGAGCAAGAAGAAGTGGTGTGCCCTCTTTTTATGGCACATCTGTTTATACAGACACAGAAAACGGATCTGTTAGATGTGTTAACTGAAAATTCACACAGAACCTGATACACATGGTACCTTTTGGTGTTTATATGTGGACTGGAAAAAAACAAGAAGTTGTAGATGTTTTATGTGTTTGTTTAATTATACTGATCTGGTAGATTTATTCAAATAAATTTTGAAACTTGTCATGTGTTGTCATAGAACTTGTCATAGAAATTATAGCAACCAGTAGAAAGCATTTTCAACTATTATTTCCTGTTTATGTTTAGAAAGCACCAAACATTTCTCTAATATTAATGTATGGAGATGAGAGTCTGATATTACTCTAATATGAACTATATAAAATAAAGCAATTATTAGTATACATTTTACCACAAATTTATGTAGCAGAAATGACAATATTTTAAAATGTGTAAGTTTCTATGACCATTTTACTTTTTAAATCTGTTACATTTCTATGGAAAATAGCTATACTTATTTCTGCTCTAGAACTATTATTGAGGTCAATCTTGGTTTTGTGATAATTCTGTAGCAGATTTTGGAGAATCTATGGATGCTATTGGCAAGAACAACATGATCATTCAGAGAAAAGTATTTGCAAACCTCTGTAGGTGTGATTGCATTCTGCCCAGGTTGGCAAGTTTTTCTTGATGAGAATGTCTCCGTGGCCATAGTAAAGAAAGATGATTTTGGGGAAGTCAAGTTCAAGTTTTTCTGTTTCTATCTAATTCACTAAGGCTAATTACTTTTACTGGGATTCTTTTAAGCATAAAAAGGAAATATTTTTATTTACTCTCATATATATACATATATATATATGCTTCTAGCAGAAAAGTTTCATTCATTTAGCTAATATGAACTGGTGACATGAAATATGCAACATTGATCACAAATGGCTTATAAAATAAATTAGAAGTTTGTTGCAGGGCAGAAGGTGATATGTGTATAAATTAAAAAATACTGCATAACTAAATGGTGAACTTTGTATCAGAAGTATATAAAGTATCATGAGGACTTAAAAGTGGAAATAATCTCTATTTCAGAAGGTGATGAATAATTTAACCTATAAGATATATTGAGATGAACTTAACAGGTGTCTAAATGTTTTGCGTTCTCTATTAAATGCACTAAGATTCTGCCCAGTAATTATACATTAAAGAGAATTTATTAGAAATAAATTTGTGTATAGTAGAATCTGCTGTAAAAGATTGAATACTACTGATTGCAGTACTCAGTATTCTCAGGATTATGCTCATGCAGTTGTGGTGGTCACCGGGATCTTAATCTGTGATTGTTTGCTTTGCCATCTCTGTGTTTGTACTGACAGTGTGCCCCTGTTCCTTCCATTGTCTTCATCTGTGTAGGTTCTTCATCACCACACAATTCAGATGATGAACAAAAAGTGAATAATTTTATAGAAAAGGGTATAGTATCCTTATTTTAAAGTATTTTGTTTTATTTGTACTTAATTTATTTAGTTTTCTTGGAATAGATTTTGACATTTTATATTAAAATATTATTTTCAGTGAAGACCAAAAGCAGAAAGTTTTCCAAGATGGTAGCGAGTGATCTAGGTAGGAAATAGAAGTTTTTAATTCATTTCTAATCATTGCTCCATGAAGTGCTAACCCAACACCAGAAAATGATCCCATGCATTGCATCTTGTGTATGCTAATTTGGTATTCCTTTGCTAAATAATAATCTTTGGGCTGTGTTTATTCTAAATGCATTTGGGAAATAATCCTTCAAATCAGTTAAATTGGGGCTGTGGCTCTTTCTCTTGACTTACAAGATGAATTATTCTGTTAACTTTTAGTTTTGCTTTGTTTTAAAATAAAACAGGGTTCAATTTATGCTCAAAATACCAAGCTTACACTCTCTTGTTAAACTGTGAATCAGTTTTCCTTTATAGTTTTACGTGTACTTTTTTCTGCCTTTACTCCCATCTCTGTCATATTTTTAAGGTCCCATGTCAAGAAAATGATCTTCTAAAAGGTAGCATTTTCAGTCTGTAAACAATCAGGGTAATCGACAGTTTCCTAGCAAGTACCACCCCCATGCACAAATAAAAATATTTATACTACTCTTGATGTTTTCTATATATTTTGTAATGAATAATCAGTCTAAGATTCTCAATCTAAAGCCAAAGAAGTAATAAATAACCAAACATGGAAGCGTGATCAAGTTAGTTTCTTTGCTCATAAAAAAAAAATTGAGTATGCTCTAAAACTTTGAAAGTCTTGATAAAATACCATTTTAGAAACAGACCTAGTTCACCTTTGACTTAAACATGAAACCTTCATCATATAGGTAATTTTCCATAGATTTTTACCACATATTTTTGGGGTGGTTGGGTGTATGAGTATGTGCATGATCATATTATGGAAAAGCACTTGTATTCAGGTGCATGTGTGCACATCCTTGCAAACAAAGGACAGTCTTGTGTGCCATTCCTTGGGTGCCATCTGCTGTTTTGTTGTTTCCTTTGTTTGAGTCAAGGTCTTTTCCTGGCCTGGAGCTCACCATGTAACTGACTAGACTGGCTGGCCAGGAAGTCCCAGGACCTGTCTTTCTTTGCCTTCTCGGCTCAGGGATTGTAAGTACACACCACCATGCCCAGCTTTGTTTATGTGCCATTTGGGTTCATGTCCTCATACTTGCAAGGCAAGCATTTCTACCGTGAGTGATATCACCATCCCTACTGCAGACCCTTTTAATCTAGCTAACACAGACTGTCCTTTCTCTGCAGCAGGAGGACTTGTACTTTTCCTCACTGCATAACCTTTAATATATGGTTGAAGTTTCAAAAATAACTACAAGAAAACCTTTGTTTTCTGAGCATTGTAAATTGAACCCTGTTTAGTTATATTAATGGTGGGTGACTGTGTGCCCTCTGGTCATTCTTAAATAAGGTTGTTTATTCTTGGGCAAAGGGCTTTTCATCAATTATTTATTTTTTATTGTGGTTTTATAATGAATCTGTTGGTAATAATAATTAAATCACTTTAATTATGTACTAACTCTTTGCAACTAATTTCTTTTATAGCATATTGTATCCTGTTACATTCCGGTTCTGACACCATTAGAGATAGAAGGTCTTTTCTACAGCAGTTTTACTAAGTAACTTTACAGTTAAATTACCTGACCTAGAAAAATTGGCAGATAGTTAGATTTGTTAACGTAGTTTCAGTCTGACTTCTTAGTCCTATGGCTATATTTGCTTTATTAATGTGTACCTTCCGTTTTTTCCTGTTTTAGGTGGATATGTAACTTGCAATATTTGTGTTCAATTATTTAAAGGACTTTATGAACAAATTTGGTAGGCTTGAGAGTATGTTTGGACGGATATGGCTTAGATAATGTTCATTTCTCCCACGTTCTTTGTGTTTCTCTTTTTGTCGTGCCAACTTTTGTAGGAGTGCTTCTTAGGAAATATGTTGACTTTATTCATCTTTCCAAAGTCAGGCTACTATACAGTTCTTCCTAATTACTTTTAACCAGGAAGATTTTCCTCACCTACAGTATCTGTATTGTATGGTGCAAGATTTTTGTCACATGTCTCCTTCTTGATAGAATTTTGTTATATAGAAATAAAGTGAACAGCTCAAGGTTATCCTTTTCCAAATGGCGTCTGCCCCATATTCTATGGGGAAGGTTCTGTGGTTGAAATGTTCCACATTAGATATGTAATCTCCATATGCATCTCTCTACATTATAGTATCTATTTTATAATAATTAGCATAAAATATGCTGTTGAGAAACATGAAATGTCAATGAACTGTCTATCATGATTACTGTTTGCTGTGGGAAAGTCTTCATAAAAATAATTGGACTTGGGTCTGGAGATGGCTCAAATCAACAGATTGGTCTTATAGAAGACCCAGGTTCAGTTCCCAGCACCCACATCCAATACCCTTCTCACCTCCAAAGCCAGTATGTATGCACATACAAACATGCAAGCAAAGCATTCATACACATAGAAATTCAAGTATCTTAAAATGTTAAATATAAAAACCATTGAAGCCTCTTCAGCATGGCCAGCACACTGCATTGTTCATGTTCAAATGATTGTGCAGTGGCCTTGTGAAGCAAGAATTTGATTCACAGCTTGATACTGACAGAAGAACTGCCTTGGGTTCCTGTTGAATGGCTTTTTAAGTTTCTCTTGTAGAATATTGTTGATGGTGTCAGGGATAGTGTGTGGGTTGCTAGAGGTGGTACACGGAGCCATTCATACTTCAGCATTATTTCTTTAATTTATTTCTTTGAAATAAATTTTTTCATACAGAATATTTTAACCTTTTATTTATGTTCCCAAGCATGGAAAATGAACCTTTTTCTTTTAACACTTGTCACTGCCTTGACAATACAGAAGAGGTAGATGACACAAGAACAACTTTTAAATGCAATTGTCTGTTATGTTCTTTCTAACATTGTACCAGCACTATATTTTTTCTTATTTAATCAACTTAGTAATCTCATGAACTGTTATTTCTCTGTTTTACAGATGAGGGAACTGAGAATAAGTTATCTGTTGGCTCCACAGCCAAATGGTAGAGAGTGGAGTACAATGGTCTGCTTCCACTCTCTGTACCATGTTAACTCTTAGTACAATTTGGTATAAGCTATGAAGGTTTTTAATACATATATATGCATATATATCATTTGATATGAACATACTATGCAATTCGTAGATAGATGGCTATGGCCTTATTCTGCTACACAGAAACCTGAGTGGAAATGGCTCATAATCAAATTCTGTGTGTGATTTTTTTTATTTGCAAGTTTTTATAATAACTTTTTTAAAATTTAAAATAGATTTATTGCAGGGAAAAAGCAAATTCTGTCTGAATACCAAAACTTGTCTCCCTCTTTGGCACCCATTGCCTAACCATAATAGATAGTCCCTGGAAGTCTAAGTATCTTAAAGGTCAGATGTCTCTTGTTCAAAGAGTGAACAGGAGCAAACTGGAGTACACTGGCCGCTAAACCCAAAGCCTGGCTTCCTCTGTTGGCTCCTTATTGGCAGCTAATCCAAGAAACAACTCATCAGTGACTCCCTTACTCTTGTGCAAGAAGAGCAACCTCTGATGAAATTGTAACAAAGTGTGATGCAGTGACATCACTTAAAAAGAAAGTCACATGCATGTAGTACACACGCAGTGTGCTTACCTATTCACGCTCTAGGATTAACTTCATTAGTACAACCTTAAAGTCCAATATTTTTCAAATCAGTAACTTTTCTTTGACTGTTAACAGTTTCTATAAATCACTTAGAAAGTATGATCAGTATATTTTATGAAGATTTAGAAGTGAGATTCTACAAACAAAATCATTAGTTTGGTTTACGTATAAATGGTTATAAATAACTATATAAAATACTTCCAAGATATCCTTATAAAGAAAATACAATCCACATGCTAGCTATTTGATAGTATTTGGTAAGAAAATCAAAACTGACTTTGCTGAAAATTCCTATTGATGATTAATATGTCTCATGTCATGCTAAAAGTAGATTTCTAATTGGACTCCATGCCTCCAACTCCATGTTCAGGAAGGGTTACGAAGATGCCTGAATATGTCAAGCCAGGAAGGGAAAAATAATGTTAGAGACTAAAGAGTAAAGATTCAAAATTATAGCAACTTAAGTAAGTACTGTCTCAAAACAAATAGAAATACAACTCTGTTTTTAAGGGTCACCTCTCTGTGCTGGGGGGTAGTTTTTCCTATGGCATTTGTTAAACTATCTCTCCAGTCCTAAGAACACGGATTGTCAGTTGATAATGGACTTCTTAGTAAAACCTGAAGTAATCTTGAAGTCAGTTTAAGTGAAGTCAGTGCAGTTGATTGGTGATGTGCTCTTTTCTTTAGTTCTTTTCACACAAGTCTTGATGATTGTAGCACAGCTTAAAATGTACTCTTTATGCTTTTGTTCTACATCATTGACTTAATTAATTACATAGCTTCAATATTCTTGTCCTTTCATTTTTCAAGAAATAGATACACAGGGAAGTTATGTGCCTTGGCCACCACCTTGTTCTGTGGTGCTGACCTCAGGACCAGCCAAGTTGACTAGGGGTGCTGGGACATAAGGCTCTGCAGCTAAAAAAGGGTTTCGGGACAAAGCAATTAATAGGAGTACATAATTAAAATGTTTTGACAGTTATAACAAAGAACTATATGTGTGTTCTTCTCAGTATTAAAACATTATTGGAATTAGATCCAAATTGCTAGAGAAATATTTAACTATACTCATGACTTTTATATAATAAAAGAATTATGGTAGGAAAAAGAAAATTCTATTTTATGGGACAGATTTGTTTAAATTTTCAAAGGATCTTCAGGTTATATCAATTTGTTTCTAGTGGAAATTCTAAAGAAAATCAAAAGCATTTAATAAAATTCAAAATTTTGTGAGCAAAACTATCAGCAGGATCATAGGTCTGGTTAATGAATGAAAATGTCAATAAACATTTATAGGTAATAATATATTCATTTCATATTTACTTCAAGAGGTATTAAACTTGTTATTTACAAATTATTTGTGATATTTCATATATATTTATCTATATGTTGAATTTTGGTTAAAAAGTTGAGCGTAGAGAGACATGTGGCACTCTATACATTTGTCTTAAAGATGTCCCATCCCTTTTTCTAGGAATACTATGATAGGATTGGAATAAAGACGCACTAGGTTATCTCTAAATGCAATTGAGTGATTGCAGTGCACATTCATGTTTGAGAAGTGGGTGTTAGTGGCCCCCAGTAACATGACCAAGCAGAGTAGTGGGGTCTGCAGAGGGGACAGCCATGCATCAGATTCTTTTAAAGATTCTTTTTGAGCTCTGGGAGGCAGACCTTTCTGTCTGAAGCTTCACGTGTCACTTAGCAGCCTGTCTCTCTCAGACCTATGGTGTCTGCTGAAGACTTCTGTGGCTTCTTTGAAGGTGGTGATTTAATATTGGCTTTAGAAGACTGTCTGAGGGACACAATGTCTTCTAACTCTAAAGATGTTGTACATCAAATGTCATAGCATCCAGGGATGCGAGATGAGCAGTTATGATTATATTCAGCTATTCTAATTTTGCATTGCCTTTTATCATTCAAGTCAGACCTAGTACGCAGGTGAAGATGAGAAGACTGATGTATAAATATGGCCGCTCTTTTGTCAGAGCACACCAGTTACCTTAGTTGAGCTAAGCAGTAACAAGATGACTTCCCTCCCCCAAAGCCCTTTCCAGTCTCCATAATGCCTATTCCTAACACTGGGTTTGTCGTTTTTTTAGATGTGGAAGTTATGTGCTATGACTGGATTTCTCTTTGTTTACATGGCGCCCTTGTGGACTAGCAGGGTCTGTGCTTTAAATATCTCCTAACCGTCCCACTTTAACCAAATATTTGCATATTCATGTATTAACCAATATTTTTTTTCAAAGTTTCACATGGGAAGCACTATTCTATGACGCATGTACTACCACTAACATGATAGATGTAGCAAACTGACCTCTAACTTTAAATCACTTCCTAAACTAAGGCAATAACTGATTTTGAGGATGGAAAGTGAACTCCATGAAGTTTGTGGATGAACTGTTAACTTTTCTATTACATAAAAATACCTGTATTTGCATTTTATATAAATACCAGGATTTTTAGATTGATCTTGACTTGTGTTTTTTTTTTCACTGAAATAGAAATGGTATTAATTTATATCAAATAATAGTTCTGTCAGATATATTTATTGCATAAATACTTAGATTTGTTTCGTGATATAGGTATGCCTTATATTCTAAAAATTACCTTAAAAAATAATGAGTTCAGTAACTATGGAGTTGGGAGCTAGGACGATGTTCTGTTGCATACCCTAGCTTGTTCTCATGATTGTTGCCTCATCTGCAACACATTCCTTCTGAGGAACTACTTTTCTCCTTGTGGAAAAGTCAAACTTTATCCTGTAGCCCTAAGCAAGAATTATTTTTAAGTTAAGAGTTTCAAATGGTGCCTTGAAGTAAGAGCTTCAAGCACGCAGAGATTACATCAAGTAAGTACACACTTTTCAAAATTTGGAAGTAAGATTTGTTTTCCACTTCTGATGTTATTAAACATATTTTAATTACCCCAAGATCTAGATTTAGCAATAAAACTATTCACTTCTATCTTGAAAATCAGTTGCTATGATAAATGTCAGTCAAATATTTCTCAGAATTTTAAAAATATATTTTATTTTTCAGCAAAGATGTCAAGGAAATTAAGCTTGCCAACTGACCTAAAGCCTGACTTAGGTAAGTAGAATAAATGTCCAAAGTAACTGAACCTTAACGAAGAACTCTGACAGCTTCAGGTTCCGCCCCTGGGTCAGCAGATGAAAACACACTCATGGACCATCAGCACAGTATAATAGGAAAGCGGAGATCACAAGATAGAAACCTACTGTAATGTATATCATACTGAAGTCAGTGTTAAAATGACAAGATGCTCAATGACTTAACACCTTTTGAAATAATATTTAGGAAGCACCCTTAGGCAAAACAAAATCTATATTTTCGTATCTCTTGCTTTTTTCTAAATAAAATTTAGTAAAACTTTCTCAATTATAGATTAATTTTTACTAAAATGTTTATATCCCATCCATTAAAAAACCTATTTTAAACTCTGCACACTTAATTTTATACTAATTTAATATTTTAAGTAGATAACTAGTTTTTCATGTAAAACCAATCCTATTAAAGATTATCATTGTTGACCTTAATAGGAAATTAAGAACACTCTTATGATACTTTTATGTAGCTCATTCATTATGAAAACAATGGAAAGGTACCCAAACATTGCACTTTAATTTGTCTCATAGCAACTCTCTGTATTTCATATTGACAAATGGGATTGCAATAATATGACAAGATCCATAACACTCTCTTGACTCCTAAACAACTCAAAATTTAATTATGAGACTCTAGCTATCTGTTCTTCAACCACCTCAGAGACCTGAGAGGGATAAATATATCTGATTTTATAGGAAGTACGGGGCCTGCAGCTTCCAAAACTAAGAAATGACATACCAGTGGCTGCCTGGACAGTTCCCATTTTCTCTCCATATATTACAGCGTCGATCTTCAGTTGTTTGGCCCCGTTTCTCTGACAGACATTGATTGTAGAGCAGGAATTATGAAGGACTTGCCTACCCTGTTCTTGGCAGAGCTAGGCTCTCGACTTACCTGCTTCCAAATTTTGTCCTTTTTGGACAGTATTCTGTCTATAGTTGGAGCAAGGGGCTTTTCCTACCAAGAGATAGGCTTGCGAGTGTTATAGACCTAAGAAGATGCTTTTAAAATTGTGTTGCAAGTTAGTATGAATGTTGAGTCAGATACAGGAATTTAAACTCATGGAGATGGTTAGATAGTAGAATGTTAAAGTCAGGTGCCAAAAATACATATGAACTGGACATTGGGAATGTATGCTAAGCCATATAACCCTCATAACTGTGGCCTAATTACCTCTGTTGTACTGTATTGTATTTGTTATTATAAGAGAAAGAGCCATTTGTTGGACTGAAAGGGGAAACTGTAGGGGGAAATAAGATATACCTTAAACTTAAAAAAAAAAGGGAAGAGAATGGGGGGTTGAGGGTTGGAGGGTGGGACTGGAGGGGGGAATAGGGAGGGGACTGTGATTGAGATGTAACTTGAAGAAATAAAAAATAAAGAAAAAAAAGATAACAAGATCCATCTAATACATCAGTGGTTCTCAACCTTCCTAATGCTGCAACCCTTTAATATAGTACCTTATGTTGTGGTGACCCCTCCAATGATAAAATTATTTCATTGCTATTTCATACCTGTAATTTTGCTACTGTTAGGAATCATAATGTAAATATCTGATATGCAGGGTATCTGATATGCCCCCAGTGACACCCACAAGTTGAGAACTGCTGTACTACAAGCAAAGCTACATTTCTCTTTAGGAACCCCCCTCCCTGAGATGTCTATTTTAATTGAAGAAGTAGCACTAACGGATGCCTCTGCTGAGCACTACCTTAGAGGTGGCTGGATTGCTTTTTTCAATGTTGCCCACTCATTCCGCCTCCCACTTATTCCTGGTCAGATTTAAATAGTTCAACATACTGATTTGAGCTGTGTCTCCGCCCCTTCTCGTACCTCTTATACTGAGAGGAAGCATGCAGTTGTTAGTATAGGCATACTATGTATGTAAATGTCGTCAGAGAGTTCTGATCATAAGAAATCTAATTTAGTAGAATGCTACAGTGCCACTCTTAAAGGGGAATGAAAATCAATCATAAAATACAAGCATTCCAGAAGACCAATTTTTTTATTATAAAAATTAAAATCTGAGTGCCATGTAGGTGTGTGTGTGTGTGTGTGTGTGTGAGACCAGCATTTTTTATTATAAAAATGAAAATCTGAGTGCCATGTAGGTGTCTGTGTGTGAATTGTCATAGACTAAGTTCAATTTAAAAAGGATTTATGTAAAACTGTAAAAGGATAATTTGTAACTAAAAAATGAAAGTCATAATTTGAACCCAAGTATTTCTTAGGCTTACATTGTACATGTTTGCTCTAGAAGAGGATCCAGGATTTTCATCACGCATTTGGGGAGGCCAGGGTTTCAGTAACATTAAATATTGCCAGTTACATTGACTGTGGCTTTTAGTATCTTAAAAGTCTCATATTCTCAAGTACCTATTTAGAAGTATCTTGGTGTGCTGGCATAAACCTTTAATCCCAGCACTCAAGAGTCAGAGGTAGGCAAATCTCTGAGTTCGAGACCAGCCTGGTTGGTCTACAAAATGAGCAGGGTAGCCAGGTCTGTTAGAGAAACTCCATCTTGACAAACAAGCAAACAAACAAACTATATATATGCATTACCAACACTATTTTTAAGAACATATACTGTATGTCAAAATTATACAAGTAACAGTGTATGTCCACCCTGTTTTTATAAGCCTCTTTAATTGCTTGTTAAATAATGATACTTTTCAAGGTGATTATGTAGATTCAATAAAAGTGATAGTGTATAGTATTATAAGCACACCTGGCATTTGGCAAGCCTTGCTTTATTCTAACAATTTTTATTTCTGTTCTTCGTACTAGAGCTGTTAAACATTGTCTAGTAGTGCACACCTGTTATCCCAGCTTTCAAAAGTTGAGGCAAGATCAAGAGTTTGAAGCCATTCTGATCTACGTACTGAGGAAGTATATCAAACAAGCAAATGAATGAACCATTGTGTTTTGTTTAGCCTGTTCACTTTCTAAAAAAAATCAAGCTACAGTGAACCATACCATCTAACTTAATAGGGGTAGTTGGAGTTGTATTTCATGAAATACTGAAAATTCTGACTTTAAACAGTTTTAAGTATGTGATAGAATGACAGCCTATGTCCGCCACACTGGGGCTTAGTTGTTACTCAGTCCTTTTTCTCACATTGATGTAACCTGATTGAGTTTCTTTGGTGTTCTAATTCTTTCAAATAAATCACATAATAAAATTGCTGTATAGCTTAATATTTTGATGAAGTTAGTCAAATTAATACACTGTGTACTAATAGCTTTGAATTAACATTTTAAATGTGAGTTATTGCTAATTGCAAATAACTTTAACAAATATGACAGATTTTCCACATGTTAGTTTACTGAAATTTGTATTACCAACATTCCTTGTGTCATTACTTTCCATTGTTATCACTCGGACACAACTCGTATCGTCTGTCCTTTATGTGTATTATTTAAGTCACACATATGTTATCATTGGAAAATACATTGAAATTCTAATTTTAAAAAGTACTTTGACAGTTTGCAAAAGTTAATAAATTCTTATGGTCAATATCATTTTATAAACTCATCCAGAAATGTGTATTTATTGATTATGGGAAGTTGTTTCATTTATATTAAGGACTTCAGTCATTTTCTATTGCGGTAACAAAATACCTGAGTCTTTAATATGGCATTTATTTATTAATAGTTCACATTTTAAAGGTTTGCTTTCATGGTACTTTCATCTGCTTGTCTCTGGTCAGGGCTTTCTCGCTACATCCCATCATGGTGGGAAAGGATGTCAAGGGGCAGGTTATATGGCAGCTAGGCCAGAAGTGAGGCAGAGCCAGAGGCCAGGCTTGCTCTTTTCATTGCAGCTGCCCAAATCAGTTCCAGGAGCCTGACACCTCACACAGACATACCTGCAAGCCAACACTAATAATACACATAAAATTAAAATTAAAAAGTAGCTATACCATCCAGACAAATGGAGTAGAGAAATGTGCCTGGTATTAAGAGTGACCCAGATTCCAGTTACACATTTTGAAGTCAAATTTGTTATGTAAGTGTTGTTTCTATTGAAGGAAAATGGGGCTACCTTTTCCACTGGTTTTTATGGTGTTCATGTGAACAGACTGAGAAACAGAAGTGGTTCACGCTTCAAGCACTTCTAGATACAGTTTGTACAAGTAAAGACTTGAGAGGATCTTTACACTTTTAGTTTTATATAATCGTGAGGTCACACGTTCAGTGTTTCCTTGGGAGGTACCCTGCTCACTTCTCAAAACTACTTATTTATTTTTATTTTACATTTAAGCAAAGAGGACATTTTATTAACATAAAGATAAATTATTTTTCTTTTCACCTAAAAGGACTTTAAAAACTTCATTTTTTTGGTTGTAACAACAAAAAAAAAGTGTGATGTTTTATAGACTAAAGCAATCCCACATTTTAAATCATTTCAGATGTAAAAGATAATTCATTCAGCAGATCGCGGAGCTCAAGTGTAACCAGCATTGACAAAGAGTCCCGAGAAGCAATCTCTGCTCTTCATTTCTGTGAAACCTTTGCTCGGAAGACAGACTCTTCCCCATCCCCATGTCTGTGGGTGGGCACAACACTGGGGACAGTATTCGCCATCACGCTGAACCTTCCCCCCGGGCCTGAGCAAAGACTCCTTCAACCAGTGATTGTGTCTCCAAGTGGTGCGTATGTCCTGCCGCTACATGCCAATATGTGTCCCATGTGGGACATCCTCTGGCTTAATTAGAAGCTCCAGCTTTTCACTTACTGATCTAAGCACTGTAAAGATAAATGGTATCAGTCAGTTTTATGTTTTAAGAAGTAAATGTTCTAGGGCCATGGAGAAGGCTCAGCAATTAAAATCATTTACCACTGTAGCCTACTGACTTAAGTTCAATCTCCAGAACTCACATGAATAGCTCAGAGCTGGCGGTGAGGGTCACATCTATAAACCCAGCACTCCCACATCAAGATAAGAGGTAAGACAGGGAAAGTGGGCCAGAGCTCTCAGGCTGGCCAGCCTGTGCGGCATAGCACAGGGAGATAGAGGCCTTGCCTCAGAGACAAGGAGAGCGAGAAACCCAGGCCCACAGTTGCCCCCTCCCACTTCCAGAGGTGCCTGCAGATACAAGTTAGTTTACAACTTTTTAATTAAGATAAATTTTCTAGTTCAAAATTTAAAGAGGAGAGCATATCATTCATTTATTAATCTTCAGGTCAGATATGTGTGTGCAAAGTTCATAATTTAATTGTAAATTATTAACATTTGACATACATTTATGTTTGGAGAACATAGTAATGGCATATTTTTCCACACACCTAAATAACATGGCTTGAGTTTTATATTTTATCAATGACCTGGTATAATTATATGTTCAGTGCAATGTACAGTCAACATATCTGTGTGTATTTAGTGTCAGAGTTGGAATAAACATATATACTCTGAATTTTAAAATGGAAGTATATACTAAACTTCTACATTCTAGGTACTATATTGAAGTTAAAAGGTGCAATCTTGAGAATGGCATTTCTGGATGCCACAGGCTGCTTATTGCCACCTGCATACGAACCCTGGAAAGAACACAACGTTCCTGAAGAAAAAGACGAAAAGGAGAAATTGAAAAAGCGGCGACCTGTCTCAGTCTCCCCCTCCTCTTCTCAGGAAATTAGTGAAAACCAGTATGCAGTGATATGTTCTGAAAAGCAAGCCAAGGCCATCTCACTGCCCACCCAGAACTGTGCATATAAGCAGAACATCACTGAGACGTCCTTCGTGCTCCGTGGAGACATTGTAGCGCTGAGTAACAGTGTCTGCCTGGCGTGCTTCTGCGCCAATGGCCATATTATGACGGTTAGGTAAGAGTGAGGCCATTTTTACTACACACAGCATTTCTGTTTAGATCACATTATAAAACTCAGCTTGAAAAAAAATGCTGTATTCCTTTTGCAGTCTTGTACACTGAGAATTTGTTTTCATCCATGTAATAGTAGATGGGGATATAAACAGTACAGGTCATATTTTCCCCACTCAGCTATATAGACAGTTTAGCAGCCCCAGCCACTCTTCTCTCTTTTTCCTTCACTAATTTCCTAGGCTAGCATTCAGAGTAGTGGTTTTTACTGTCATGTCTTCATATGTATGTCATTGTACCTTGCATCTATCCTGTGCCATCTAAATGACTTGTAGCTTATCACTAACAAATTATCTATTTTCCCTCAAGTTTGCCAAGCTTGAGACCTCTATTGGATGTCTACTACCTGCCCCTTACCAACATGCGGATAGCCAGGACATTCTGCTTTGCCAACAATGGACAAGCCTTATACCTTGTTTCACCTACAGAAATCCAGAGACTCACCTACAGTCAAGAGACGTGTGAAAATCTTCAGGTGGGCAACACAATATCACAATTCTGTAGAGCTGAAGGGTCCCCTGAGGGTCCTCATATCTGTCCCCTTTCTCATAGGAATGCCCGTATGAGTCAATGTGGGGAAACACAGCACCCTTTTGCTTTATATTTTATCACATTTTATACTATACTGGGTTACATAAGACAGCTTTCATGTACATATATAATACACGTGGGGCTTAACCCCCACATCCTTTTGCCTTTCCTTTTCTCTGCCTGCCCCCTAATTAGTCCTCACTGTACCCTAGACATTTTTTCTTCGACTTTCATATCATCTCTACATATGGATGTTTATGGATCAGTATAAAATCTAGAACCCAAAAATTAGGGGGAAAAGCATTTTATAATTTTGTCTTTCTAAGACTTATTTAATATGCTCACACAACTATCACACAAAAAACCATCAAAATCTACATTTTAGCCCCAAACTTAACTCCTAAAAGGAAATGAATAGGAAAAACAACAACAACAACAAAAAAACCCTTGGTTTAGAAAAAGATTTCTTAGCTGCAGCCCCAAAACCTCTTCCTGTTGGAAGCAGACAAATTGGTGACTTCAGAGTCTAAATTTCTAATCTTCTGAACAGAACCACGTAAGAAATTAAGGCACATTATAACTATAGTAAAATATTACTAAAGCATGTTTCTTTTTTTTTACTTTATTTTTTATTTATTCAAGCTACATCTCAGTCGCAATCCCCTCCCTACTCCCCCTCCAGTCCCATCCTCCCACTCTCTTCCGCCTCAACCCACCCAACCCCTTCCTTTTTTTTTAAGTTTAAGGTATATCTTTTTCCCCCCAACAGCTCCCCCTTTCAGTCCAACAAATGGCTCTTTCTCTTATAGTAATAAATACAATACAAAACAACAGAGGTAATTAGGCCACAGTTATGAGGGTTATATGGCTTAGCATACATTCCCAATGTCCAGTCCATATGTATTTGGCACCTGACTTTAACATTCTACTATCTAACCATCTCCATAAGTTTAAAGTTCTATATATAACTCAGCTTTCATACTAACTTGCATCACAATTTTAAAAACATCTTCTTAGATCCAGAACACCCTCTTGATTCCTAAACAACTCAAAATTGAATTATGAGACTCTAGCTATCTGTTCTTCAACCACCTCAGAGACCTGAAAGGGATAAATATATCTGATTATATAGGAAGTACAGGGCCTGCAGCTTCCAAAACTAAGAAATGACATACCAATGGCTGCCTGGACAGTTCCCATTTTCTCTCCATACATTACAGCATCAATCTTCAGTCGTTTGGCCCCGTTTCTCTGACAGACATTGATTGTAGAGCAGGGGTTATGAAGGACTTGCCAACCCTGTCTTGGCAGAGCTAGGCTGTCAACTTACCTGCTTCCAAGTTTTGTCCTTTTTGGACAGCATTCTGTCTACAGTTGGAGCAAGGAGTTTTTCCTGCCAAGAGATAGGCTTGCCACTAATTCAGTCATCTCCCACTGGAGATTCTTCGATGCTCATCTTCTACTTGGAGTACAATTGGGGGTGCTGTCAGGAGCTGACATGTCTCGATATCAAAAAAATCTAAAGTTAAGAAAACATCTTTGAATGCCATATTCTGCAGATCTCTTGAGGGTTTTGAAGAGGCCCTATCTATCTCTTATATTAGGATAAGCAGATGTTGCTTGTCTCTTAGCAACTTGATTTCTTGCAATTTGCAGCCAAATGGATGGAACTAGAGAAGCTCATCCTGAGTGAGCTAACCCAGACTCAGAAGGATGCATATGGCATCTATTCACTTATAGTAGGATTTTAGCTATATAGTAGAAGGTATCGATACTACAACTAACACACACTACAACTAACTTGGACATAGACTTTTTATTTTTTATATTTTTTATTTTTATTTTTATTTATTTTTTATTCTTTTTTTAATCTGTTTTTCTGCTTATTTGTTTATTTTTTTTTTTTAGTTCTCTCTCCCAGGCAATGAGACACTTTTCACTGGTGGTACTGCCTCATAGACCCCCAATGTATGAGGAGGCTCTTGACCCTCATATGACCTCTGAACTGGGGTGAGGGACTGTTATATAGGGACACTCTACTCCAGAGAAATGGGATGGAAGAGTTAGGGGGTAAAGAAAAAAAATGAAATGTAAAGTTTTGGCCTTTGGCTACTAATTGTCATAAACTGTTTAGGATAATTAAGAAATGCAAACTAATAGTCAAGCAAACCTGTCATTGTGTTAGGTACTATGACAGTCTATTATAGTTATTTTCTAAGCTAATCAGAAATCAGGTTGCTAATAAAGCATGTTTCTGATCAAGCTTTGTGGGAAGTAAAGGACTTCTTCCTTCCTGCCTGGATCCCTTTATTCCCTTCTGGCCTCGATGCCCTCACTAAGACCGCAAGCTCTAATGAAGGTGAGGGAAGAGCACACACACACCTTGTTCCTGGTCTTATTGGGAATGATTGCAGCGTCTTCCCTTCTCCATTTAGTATTATGCTGGCTGCAGGTTTGTCATATGCTGAGTGTGCTCCTTCCATTCCTGGCCACTCCCTGTTTGGTGGCTACTTCTCTCCACACTTGCTCATCATACCTTTTCCTCTGTCTGAAGACTGTTGACAGTAAGTTCAGGGAAGACTTGATACTGTAAATACCACTCTTTCCTCTTCCTGCCTTATTTCTGAAACTCCAGGAATCAGAATGATGTTTATGGAAAATACATTGTTATGAGAAAGGAATTTGGTGTCTAAATGACAGTTTTTCTGATTCCAGTCAAGGTTATTCTGAACCTGAATGTGGCCATTGTTAGCTGAATATCCTTGGCCTACTGGTAGAGAATCTTCCTTCTATTAGAAGGTGACCTGGTTGTCAGGCAAATTATCGGTTCTTCTTGAATTAGATTGAAATGTTTTCTTGAAAATCAAGTACCCAGTGGGCATGGCAGTGTAGCCCCAGGACTTAGAAAACATCTTGTGTTCAAGGCCAGCCTGGGATGATGTATACCAGGGCAATCTCAGACACAAAAGATGTCTCCTCACCCTCTAAGCAGGCATACTGTCTTGGCTTTAATGGAAATAAATAATACAATGGGAGGAGAAATCAGCAAATTCACCTCAGTGAATCTGGTTTTGAAAACCTACTATTAGAGTAAGTCAGTGTGTTCTTGATCTGACCACTTGGAACATGCTTGTTAACTGTTGGCGAATCTCAGGGCATCATCACCACATTGCAGCATTTACAGTGCTGACCTTATAGGTAAATTTCTGTTTCCCTGATGCTTTAACAGTACAATTTGTTTGGATTTTAAAGGAGATGCTCGGTGAGCTCTTCACTCCTGTAGAAACGCCAGAAGCACCAAACAGAGGATTCTTTAAAGGCTTATTCGGAGGTGGTGCACAGTCTCTCGATAGAGAAGAACTATGTAAGTTGGCTGATTTAAATTGGTTTATATTCCTTTAAGACAAAATATTCAATCCATATAAAAATATTTTACATGTGTAAATAATGCTTTTTCATACTCATTACAGTAATTATATCCATGGTTTAACAAAAGGCATAAAATTACTTTCTCATTCTGTTCTCAATCAGGAAAATATTTTTCTCAGGCAACAAAAATCAGCATAACTTCAAATGGTTACCAGAGAAATATCAACATAAAAGGGATGAAGTTTACTTTGTTTGGGGTATTTTTACCAGTACTGGGAGTTGAACCTTGGGCTTTGTGCATGCTGGACAAGCCCTCTCCCACAGTATGCTGTAGCCTAGCAAGATTCTCGGTAGCTTACAGTTCCACCCCTCAGTTACTAACTGTCTGTCTGGAGCTGGGTAGGGAGAACAGTGTGCTGGAAGCATAGTTTCTTGCCTCAAAGCAGATGGAAAAGTACAAAATTAGTAGTGACCAAGGTCCCACTGTCCCCATCAAGGGCAGAACAAGCTTAGCTAAGTTTTTACAAGTACCAGATAAATCGATATAGAAAAACTTAAAATAAAATCTCTATTCTTTCTGTTAGCTTTCTGTCACTGGTGTTATACCACAAATGTATTGACCTAAAACAACCCAGCTTTACTAGGCTTCTAGGCTCCCTTTCTGTGTGTTAGAAATAAGCATGGTTTATCTTGTGCCACCAGCACTCCGTTTTTCATCGGAGACTCTGGGTAAGAATGCATGCCGTGGCCTTGTTTGGCCTCTGGAGCTATCATCTCCATTCCTTAGCTCCTGATCTTTTTGTCGCTGTTCAAGGCAATGTCACATCTTTCTGTCTTTCTGAATCTGCATCTCTCCCAGCCTACTGAAAACTCTTTGTTCTTGAGGACTTCCGTCTTTGACTGAGCTCACCTAGATGATGCAAGATAACCAGTCCAGGGCTAAGTGTTTAGTCACTTGTTAAGCCCTTTTCTATCATACATTGACATATCCCTGACCTCCAGAAATTAAGGAAAGGGGTATTTTTCTACCTGGCAACAGTTAATTTATTTTTAGAAAAAAAATTGAGCACAGAGGTAATTTCAATAGAAAGGGGCATGCCTATCATACACAAGGTCCTGATTAGATGAATGGATGGGTAGATGGATGCATGCATGGCCTAGAAATAAATGTTAACAAAAATTCAAACCTTCCATTGGAAATATTAAAAATTATAACACTTTGTTGAGAGAAATAAAAGATTCCAATGGGTCCAAATCCTGATGTATGCATGTGCTGTGTGAGAGATGGAACACACACCTATCTGTTCATTCCAGAAAGGAAGCCCACCACAGACCAAAGTAATGATTTTATTGATGTCCAACTTGGTTGGTTAATCAGTGAGTTTTTATTGGCTGTTACTAGTAAATGGGCCTATTAGTGAGGCCCATACAGGACGAAGGATGACTACAAAGCAACTGCATCATAGAAAAGCTCAACATAGGTGATGACTGGAAGAGCTGCAACCCTGGAGCTCACTACACAGCGTGAAGGCAGCTGGACAGTCCAGGAGTCTCTCAGAAGCTCAGCTGATTCCCTTTCTCCTACAGCAAAGCTGTAGACAGGGCTTAGAGACTTGTCCAAGTTCCTGCTTGCCTAGACATGGAGTTTTGTTTACCTCCTAGGTCTCATGTGCCTCCTTCTCCCTCTAGGAGGATGCTTCAGTTAAAGGAAACTCCTGAACAACAGCATGTATATTGCATATCTACACATATGTACTTAATGACATTTTAATCTAAGTGTTTTCCACACAGTGTGGCAAGTAGCAAATTATATGGAAGTTCAAAGAGCTCTCATCACTTCTTTCCAAATTCTACTAGACAGACAAACAGTATAATAACACAAGAAAAGGAAAAGAAATGTGTATAGGTTGAAGTGGAAAAAGCAAAATTGTCTGTAGTAGCAGATAACAAAATCTTGATTATAGAAGATCCTAAGAAAACCAACCAAAAATAAATAAAGCTGATAAACAAGTTAGCAAGGTCAAAGGACCTAAGATTAGTATTAAAAAGTTATCTGTATTTCTATATGCTAATAATGAATAATCCAAAAATGAAATTTAGAAAACAATTTCATTTATCTCAGCATCAAAAACAAAACAAAAAAAATCACTTATGTCTCAGTCTGGTCCTGGTGTCCATGCTGGCTTGCCAAGGGAAATGGGAAGTTCTTCCCTTTATATTATATAGGGTGCTCAGGGAAGTGTTGGTGTTAGCTCTTCTTTGAATATCTGGTAGAGTTCTGCATTGTTAAAAAAAAAAAAAAAAGCCACTTAGAAAAACTTGCCAAAACATATGAACGGCAATCTCACTAAAACCTGAGTATGTTATTTGAAGAAATTAATAGGTAAGCAGAACAGCATCTCCTGTTCTTAGATTTAAAGACTTTATTACCCTGCTGAGATGTCAGGGCTGCTCCTCACCCAGTCTAAATAATCCCCCTCGGAATCTAAACTGGAGTTTTGCATGAAATAATAAACAGTTTCTAAAATTTACATGAAAATAAGGAAGTGAAGATAACCCTCTCATATGCAGAAAGTCTTGAAGTAGAACTAAAGGCCAGAGGACATGTGTTTCCTATCTCAAAAGTCACTACAGAGCTAGAGTCTCTAAGACACTGGGCTGTTGCTGTGGGTGTAAGCAATAGAATACAATTGAAAGTCCAAAATAAACCATAGTTTTATAGTCAACTGATTTTCTGCAAGGATGCCAAGGAAATCTGATGGTAAAATAATGGACCTTTCAACAAGTTATGCTAACACAACTAGATATATTAGCCATATAATACAGGATAACCATTCTACAACCCACAAACACAAAGAGACAGGAACCTAGCATAACTATTCCATGAGAGACTCCACCTAGCAACAGATCAAAACAGATGCTGAGACACATAGCCAAGCATTAGGTAGAGTTCTGAGAGTCGTGTCTAAGAGGGGGAAGAGGAATAGAGAGACCTGAAGGAGACAAGATCACCACATGAAGATCAACAGAACCCACCAACGTAGGACCCTAGGGGCTTACAGAGACTGAGACACTAACCCCCACCCCCAAATCATATATAAACTAGACCTAGGGCCCCTACACATATATAAATGATAGGTAGCTTGGTCTTCATACAGATCCCATAACAAGTAGAGCAGGGGGACCTATCTCTGTCATGAACTCTGCTTTAGTAGAATACCTTACCCTAGCTGGGCTGCTATGTTGGGCAGCCCCAGTGCAAGAGGAAGTTTATGTGACCAATGAACTGAGTGAGGAGGGTCGATATGTGAGGGGCTCCCCTCGTCCGAAGAGAAAGAAAGGGGGAAGAGGGTGGGAGGGTGAGACTGGGGAGAGGAGGAGGGAGAGGGCTGCAATCAAGATGTGTAAGGGGAGTTAGATTAATATAAATTAGATATAGTGAATATCTAGGGGGTTTTGATGCAGTCTCTTAATATGGGGCATGAAGATCAACTTGGCTGTGGGCACTTGACATAGTAGCATATAGTCCCACATTGTGCACCATCTGAAGATGAATCTTTTATTTATCCAATATATATGTATTAATAACTGTATGCACTTATACCAAATATAAATCTAACTACTAGCCCTAAGAATGACTATAACCCCTGTTACTTAACAACTAAACCTATTAATATCTATAACAACTATTATCTAACAGCTAATCCTAACCTTTTAGAAGGATACAGTATCTGGGGCAGGTCCTTGGTTGTCAGGAACACAGTCTGTGGGGCAGATCCTCAGTTGTCAGGAACACAGTCTCTGGGGCAGGTCCTCAGTTGTCAGAAACACCTCAGGAGTAGATCCTTTGAGGCACTTATTCAGCAGTGTTTCTTCAGGAATATCTCAGACATCGGTCCTTTAGGGTAAATTGGCTATGGCAGCTTCACCTTAAATGAGGCTTGAGGCTTTCTTCTCTCTGGAAGGCCTCAGCTGTCTGTAAGTCAATTTATTCAGTTTGTGTTAGCCAATCAGCCACTCTGCCTCAGTCTTGGCCTGGCGACAGTTCCATTCAGGCCACTGTTTGAACTGGTTGAACCCCTCTAGGCAAAAGCTGTGCCACAGGGTTTAGTCCTTGGCCTTTTGCTGCTTTTCTGGGGCCTTCTCTGCTCACCAGCTTCTTTCTGTTTCAGGGAAAGCTGGCTGTATTTTTTCAGCTCTGTTTGAAATCAACTTTTCAGTCCACCAGCATTTTCTCCATCAGATGATACAAATTTCCTTGCATCTTGTGGACTCTAGCATGGGAACTCTGAGGCTCCACCTGCTTCATCTTTAATTAGGGGCTCTCCTTGTTTCACCTGGCTTCAGCCTAATCTGGGCTCCACCCACTTCATAAAACTATTGGCAGCTGAAAACAATGCCAGACCATAAACCTTGTCTTTAGTCCATATGCTGCTATGTCAAGTGCCCAGAGCCAAGTTGATCTTCATGCCCCGTATTAAAAGACTGTATCAAAAGCCCCTAGATATTCACTAAATCTAATTTATATTAATCTAACTCCCCTTACAAAGATGTAACTTGAATAAAGAAAGAATGAAAGGAAGGAAGGAAGAGAGAGAGAGAGAGAGAGAGAGAGAGAGAGAGAGAGAGAGAGAAAGAAAGAAAGAAAGAAAGAAAGAAAGAAAGAAAGAAAGAAAGAAA
>CAJQZJ010033539.1:902207-915782 GCA_907164525.1 Lophiomys imhausi | reverse complement strand
AAAGAAAGAAAGAAAGAAAGAAAGAAAGAAAGAAAGAAAGAAAGAAAAAGAAAGAAAGAGAGAAAGAAAGAAAGAAAATAGACGGGTCCATCAATGGAATCAAATCGAAGACCCAGAAACCCACACACCTATGGACACTTGATTTTTTACAAAGAAGCCAAAACCATACAATGGAAAAAGGAAAGCATCTTCAACAAATGGTGCTGGTCCAACTGGATGTCTACATGTAAAAGAATGCAAATAGATTCATATTAATCACTCTTCATAAAACTGAAGTCCAAGTGTATTAAAGACCTCAACATAAAACTGAATACACTAAATCTACTAGAAGAGAAAATGGGGAAAGCCTTGAGCTCATTGGTACAGGAGACAACTTCCTGAACAGAAAACTAACAACTCAGGCACTAAGATCAACAATTAATAAATGGGACCTCATGAAACTGAAAAGCTTCTATAAGGCAAAGGATGCTATGAGTAGAACAAAACAACAGCCCACAAATTGGGAAAAGATCTTCACCAACCCCACATCTGACAGAGGGCTAACATCCAAAATATATAAAGAACTCAAGAAATTAAACAACAACAAACCAAATAATCAAGTGAAAAAATGGAGTACAGAACTAAACAGAGAACTCACAAAAGAGGAATCTCTAATGGCTGAGAAGCACTTCTTAGTCATCAGGGAAATGCAAATCAAAATGGCTACAAGATTCCATCTTACACTAGTCAGAATGGCTGAGATCAAAAATTTAAGAGACAGCACATGCTGGCAAGGATGTGGAGAAAGTGGAATTCACTGGTGATGGATGTGCAAACTTGTTCAACCACTTTGGAAACAGTATATCAGAAAATTGGGAATAGTTCTACCTCTAGACTCAGCTATACCACTCCTGGGCAGATACCCAAAGAAGCTCCACTAAACCACAAACCACAAGGACATTTGCTCAACTATGTTCATAGCAGCATTACTTGTAATAGCCAGGAACTGGAACCAACCCAAATGTCCCTTAACTGAAAAATGGATAAAGAAACTGTGGTACATTTACACAATGGAATACTACTCAGCTATTAAAAAAAAAGGAAATCATGCAATTTGCAGGCAAATGGATGGAACTAGGAATGATCATCCTTAGTAAAGTAATGCAGAAAGATACACAAGCTATGTACTCATTTATAAGTGGATATTAGTCATATAGTACATGATAACCATCCAACAATCCACAGATCCAAAGAGGCTAAGTAACAAGAAGGGCCCAAGGGAGGTTGTTCGACTCGCATTCAGAAGGGAAATAAAATAGTCATAGGAAGTGGATGAAGAGAGGGAACTGAGTGGTAGGGGGTGTATAGAGGAGAAAAGGGGTGGGAATCAGGTGTGGTGGGAGTAGGGATGAGAGGTGAGAAGGCTGGAACAGAAGGGGAAAACCAATGGGAGGGCACATCTCTGAAACAAGTAGGAGGCTAGTGAAAGGGTATGTTCCTGGATGGATATGCGGATGACCCTAGCTGAAACCCCTAGCAATAGGCACATGGAGACAGAAGTGTCCACCTCCTAGCCTGGCAGAACCTCCAGTGGAAGGAGCGAGGCACAAACCCACCCACAAAACCTTTGACCCATAAGTTACCCTGCCTACAAGATATACAGGGATAAAGATAGAACACTGATTAAGGGAATGGCCAACTATCGATTGGGACAACTTGAGACTCACCCCATGGGAGAGAGACAACTCCTGACACTATTAACAATACTCTGCTATGCTCACAGACAAGAATTTAGCATAACTGTCTTCTGATAGACCCCATCCATCTGCAAATTGAAACAGATGCTGAGACACATAGTCAAACATTAGGTGGAACTCAGGATGTCTTGTAGAAAAGTGGGAGGGAGAATAGTGGGATCCAGAGGTGACAAGAACTTCACAAGAAGACCAACAGAGTCAACTAACCTAGGCTCCTGATGCATACAGAGACTGAAGCGCCATCCAAAAAGCATGTATGGTCCGGACATAGGCCTCCTATACATTTTCAGCTGATAGACAGCTTGATCTTCATGTAGATTCCCCCACCAAGTGGAGTGGAGACTATCTCTGACATGGACTCTATTGCCTATTTGAGGATCACCTTACCCTAACTGGACTGTCCAGACTGGCCAGAGTAGAAGAGGATGATCTTAGTCTTGATATGACCTGAAGAGTAGGGGTGGATTGTTGGGGGGGGGCTTTTCCTAGGAAAAGGGGAAGAGAGAAAGGGGGGAGAGGGTGGGAATGGAGGAGGGAGGAAGCTCCAATCTGCATGTAAAATGAATAAATGAATAGATACATTTAAAAAACAGCAACATGAAAATTAAGTCAAGAGAATCAAGGACTTCTACATGCAGTTAGAGCACACAGCTCTTGGAAGGAAGTGAAATAAATCTCCAACACCTCAGTCATTCAGTGGTTCCCAGTTGGTTCACCAAAGTCACAAACAACCAAAGGATAAATGAAGTAAATTGTAGCTCATCTATGTGAAAACTGTGTTTCAAAAAACTAAATATCAAGAAGAGATGACAATTGGAATAACAGGACAACTACATACAGATGCCTGACAAAGTCCATATCTAAAATATAAAAAGAACTCATAATACTGTAATAAAAGAATAAAAAGCTCAAATGAATGAGCAGAAGGTTGGATTTCTTTTTAAATATTCTTGATCAATAATCATCAGAAGATGCCCAGTGTCATTTGTCATTCAGGAAATGATGTATATCAGAAGCCACAGTGAGGTGCCATGAAACTGAAACTTTGTTAACAAATATATTTATTACTAATGATAAACTGTTATATTAGGCCAGCAGAATAGCCAGAGGGCCTTAGCGGGAAGCCTGTAGACCTGGTAGGCCTGGCTTGCCTAAATGGGGCCCTGACCTGTCCTTGTGATAAAATCTGAGACCAAGGGCAACCTTTCTCCCAGTAGTTAAACACACCAAGACCTTTTAATATTTCAATGCTTAGGCCTTAGCTGACTCTCAACTCGCTCATCTAAGTTAACCCAGCCCACTGTACTCAATCCACCACGTGGCTTGCTGTACCTTCAGAGAATGGGAAGTCCCACTTTCCTAATCTCTCTCTGCCAGCCCAGCTAAATGGACATCAGCAACTTTTATTATCCATTCAGAGAATCCCTCAGAAAGGGCAGTAACCAGATCTCTGAGCACTGAAATCAGCCTCTGAGGAGCATGCACAAGAAGGGCCCAAGGGAGGTTGCTCGACCCTCATTCAGAAGGGAAATAAAATAGTCATAGGAAGTGGATGAAGAGAGGGAACTGAGTGGTACGGGTGTATAGAGGAGAAAGGGGGTGGGAATCAGGTGTGGTGAGAGTGGGGATGACAGGTGAGAAGGCTGGGACAGAAGGGGAAACCAGTGGGAGGGCACATCTCTGAAACAAGTAGGAGGCTAGTGAAAGGGTATGTTCCTGGATGGATATGCGGATGGCCCTTCTCCAACAGTGCCACATCATGTTAGCTAGGACAGCTGCCACCAGAAGGACACATGAGCACTGGAGGAATGTAGAGAAACTGCAGTTGACATTGCTGGTGGAGATAAAAATGGTATGTCCTCTCTAGAAAGCTGCCCCCTAAACCTTAGAAAGTTCAACAATAAGTTCCCAAGTGTCCCAGCCTTCCTATTCCCAGGCATATATGCCCAAGGGAACTGAAATATATGTTCACATACACACTTAATGCTCAAGGGAGCATTAATGATAATAAGTTAAAAAAAAAAGTAGAAACTGCCCCAGTATCCATTGGTGAATGAGAGCATAAGCAAACTGTGGTGTACCCTTCAAATGACACTCTTCAGCCGTACGAAGGAATGGCTCTGATGCACGTTGTTACACAGAGAAGCTGGGACACTACCTTCAGTGAGAGCAGTCAGCCATGATAGGCCACTGGATCCATTAGCCACAAAAGGCCATGGGCTGTGTGGGCTGTATTTATATGGGATATTTACCTTAGGTGGATATTTAGATATAGAATAGAGTAGGACCAGGAAGAGGGGGAGTAGACAGGGTAACAGGCCATGGGCTTCCTTGTGGGCAAAGAAGACTTGTTCTGGGATTGGATAGTGTGTGGTTTGGATTCTTATTCGCGGTTCAGGGAAAGACATGGACATGGAAATTCAAGGCCACATAATGAGTCTAAAACTTGCTGTGTTCTGAGTATTAGATAATCGGAGATTATTGGATACTACATAATTGGATACTGATGGGGAGGGGCAAACATGCTATTTTAAAGAAAAGGTGTGATTTTATGTATTGGAAGACAGAAAATTAATGGAGACAAAGCATATCTACAGGTCTGTGCTCCAAAATGGAAATGGTATGTTTATAAAGTAAGTGTGGAATAAGCATACTAAATCAAACCTGAAAATGTAAACTTACATCATTATGCTTAAAGGTAAGTGCTTAACATTCATAACTATAATGTTAGCAACCCAAAAGGCAATATCAGTTACAAAATCTGCATCAGTGTGCCTACTTCCTTCAACCATTGCTAGCTAGCTTTATTTTCCCCAGATTTCTGCTGTATGGTCTAGAAGAGAGGAGTTTGTTTAGAATGGCGCATTGTAGTTTTACATATTTAGAAAAGCATCTAAAAATAATGTAAAACAACACAATAAAGGTATGTTATAAAGTTAAATGTTAATATTCTAATTATATTGCCACATGATCCAAAAGTTGTGTTTTAATGCTGCCATTTGATGGTATTTTTTTCCTCCAATTTATTAAACTTCCAGTCGGAGAGTCATCCTCAGGAAAGGCCTCGAGGAGCCTGGCACAACACATCCCAGGTCCTGGTGGGATTGAAGGCGTGAAAGGAGCTGCATCAGGGGTTGTGGGTGAACTGGCCCGAGCTAGGTTGGCCCTGGATGAAAGAGGCCAGAAACTCAGTGACTTGGAAGAGAGGACGGCAGCTATGTTGTCCAGCGCAGACTCCTTTTCCAAACATGCTCACGAGGTATGCAGTCATCCGAGGAACAGATAAAGCAAATAGGAAAATGACTTCGTTTTGTACAGTCTGTTGTTTCTATAAGCATGTACTTTGTCCAAATCCTAGTTCCGATTTTTACCACAAGAGGGAACCATGACAAGAATATGACAGTAGTTCCTGACCTCTCCTGAAGTCTGTGCATTTTGAATGAACATGTCTACCTTTAGGACTTTGTCAGCAATGTAGAAGCTTTGCAGCCATTTTCAGTGGCCTCAATAAGAATGCTAGCCTTCTCTCACTCCTCAGAGTCTGCAACCACCTTGTCCTAAAAAGGAAATCAGTGTCTCCTGGGTTCTTCCAGGTAGATGTAAATAACTAGAATTGGTTAACCTGTTGAGTCTGTGTCTTACAGACTAATGCATATGGAGAGGTAGTAGGACAACTCTTATAGTGAATTCATGGACCTCAGAAACAGATGCCTGTAAATGTAGAGATCCCTAAATGATACTCACACAACTGTATGTTGCTGACTGATACAGGGCTTTATTAAAAATTAATTTGTGGGCTGCCGAGATTGCTCAGCAGAGAAGAGTGCTTACTGTTCTTGCAGAGGACCTCCGTTTGGTTTCCAGCATGCACATGGCAGCTCAGAGCCATTGGTAGCTTCATTTCCAGGGAATCTAATGCCCTTCTCTGGCCTTGCAACATGAGGTTATGGTACATGTACGAAAATGCAGGCAAAAACACCTGTGCGCATACAATAAGAATAATCTTTTAAAAATGCTTTTTTATGAGCTTAAGCACCCTCATATAAAATACATATTATTATTTTGCACGTGTGTAACTCCATGCTTTGGACTGGTGAATCCTTAATTTTGCTTCCTAAACTGGCCTTTTAGGATGTCTTAAGTTCTTGCCCAGGTGAACCGTGTCAAAATTACTTTTATCTTTGATTGTCCAGTCCCTTTAATCCAAACATTGCTTTAGTTTTTCAGCCATTAGCCATCTCTTCTTTGTTCAAGTTATATGAAGGAGATAATTTGACCTGGAAGATACTTGTCTAGAATGTCCAAGGGAGTCAGGATACCCACAAGTACCTCCAATGTAAGCAAATAGCCGTTAGTGTAGGGCAGACCACACACAACACAAGCACTTCTGTCACTTTCAGTGTCAGCACATTCCAAAGTCAAGCAACACAGTTGCCTTTTCCTTCTACAAATACAGCTTTCAGTCTAATGAGGGCAGTGCATGGAGGCGTGTTCAGCTTGCCAAGTCCAAACCCAGATTCACCATTCTGTTAACCTTATGTAAAGCCTAGAAGCCTTCGGTTTTATTTATAGAATGAGAAAGAAATAATGCACACCCTGAGAATTATACAGATCAATTGAAACAAATTAAAGAAGGTGTGTCATTTGTTGTTTGGTACAGCAAGGGCTCAGTAAATTTGAAATGGCAGTAGGTTTTGCAGCCTTTCTTTCGAAAGTCTTTAAAGCATGACTTTTGGTTTTAATTAGAGATATGGCAACTGCCTTATTTTTAAGTTATTTGCTAAGTCACCAAACTATGTCACACATCAAATAGAAATTACAATACATATCAGAAATTGAGCACCTTGTAGGATAATTTTTAAATGAATATAGCCATTTTATCTAAATAAGACAGTTCATGCTTCTTTAAATAAATTGAAGTAAGCCAGATGGTATAGTATCAGTCCAGAATGTTTCAGAATGGTATGCCTTTTGGATACCCATTGTAAATAAATCTTGAGAACATATTTTTCTTTATTTTTTTCCACTTTTAGATGATGCTGAAATACAAAGATAAAAAGTGGTACCAGTTCTGACAACCAGAATTCAATAAATCTAACTTCAATCAGAAGGAAAAGGAAATTTCCTTGTTGATGTCCTTGATGTATTTGGGAAAGATAACATAAAAGTGATGCCCATTGCTGAACACTTCTTTCCCAGCACAATCACGCACTGTCTTACCTCAGTCAATGGCTTTAACTGAGAAGAAGTCACATGCGTGCAAACTGGAGCATATGGTGTGCTCTGGCTGTGAGTTGACAAACGGAGGACTAAGTGGGGTCACATTGACAGGTGAACATACAAAGAGATGTAGAGAAATCCTGGCGGGATATTTCTTGGATCATTCCTGTATTAAACTTTCATATGCCAAAAGATTTTGTGCCGTTGTACCTCTGCCATCAGTGTTTGATCCGATGTGGGGAGAGGCAATAAATCAGAAGTTCTAAGTCCAAAATGGTCACATTTGTGTCTGGACTACATGATGAACAGCTGTCTGGACTCACCCTCTCTCAAGCAGACTGGTCATCAGTATCGTTAGGAAGAAAGAAACAAACTGTCCCCTTATCTTTAGACTATGCTGAATGGTGGGCTTTAAGTAATCAAAGCATACACACAGCTCGTGTATGGGATCCTCTTTGACTCTTGTTATTATATACTTGTGTTCAGTTCTTATTTTTTCACAAGCAGAGCAAGGTGATATATATCACTTTTCATTGAAAAGTGTAGCTCATGACTGAATCGCCCATCTTGTGGGAGTTCCCGCGTAATGGCCATGTGGTGTGGAACGTGAGAACACCTCCATTGTGGTGAGGAGAATTCTTCAACGTCTTTTGTCCTTGTTCACATCAGTTCAGCTAAAGGTAGACTTGACGAAAACAGTTACTGGTTCAATTTGTAGAAAAGTTGAAATTAGCTAAGTTTTTAATTTTGCTTGAATTTTTATAAAATGTTTAACCAGATGTACCCGTGCATTATTAAATTAAAGTTGCTAAAACAACAGTGTTTTATCATTTCAGGAAAGTGCTCAGCTCCCTTTTAAAAATGTCCTTATTTGCTAACAGTTCCAGCACACTCAGGTGATGAGGCAGTTTAATCTTAGTGCACATGCTGCGCTGCCGCATGGAAAAGTGCAAGTGTCTCTTGTCAAATTACCCCAGAGTCTAGTGTGGTTACCTACGCACTATCTCCTGTAGAAGTACATCACGAACCTGTACATATCCTTTTGAAACACTAAGAGCAAAAAGAAAGTCTGTTCACTTTCTAACTAGTTTTTTTTTTTTCCGCCCGTAGTAGAGCTATGTGCATTACACGGCAGTAGACACTGAAGGATTGGCTCTTGCAGTAGCGTGCCAGCCTAGAAAGGAAGCAGTCTGTAATGCAGAGTCAGGAGCTGCAACTGTTAAAGCCACAGAGGAAGAAGTGAAGTGAGGCTGGACACAGACTTTCTGTTTTGTCTTCTGTGAAAGTCTGCACAGAGTCCTTAAGAATAGGCAGAGCACAATTGGATGGGAAGTGCGGTTCTTCTCTATGCCATGTGATGAGTAAACTTCTCTGTAAGACATCTTCACTTTTCTGGTCTGTCACTTTCCGGTTTCTCTTTCATTAATAGATCTTTTGTTTACATTTTATAGTGTGCACTACTGGATATCAAAGTTTACATCAAAGTTTACTTTAAATAGCATCAAGGAAGGATTAAATATATGTCATAAAGAGAATTGATCAAGATAAAAATGTTTTTAAACTATAATCATTTTTAAAAGTTTCTGAATCTGTAGAAAATGAAAAAAATTGTTTCATGTCTGTGCTATGAACATTTAGCAATTTACAAATTGCTTAATTTGCATTACATATTGTCCATTAAACCCATGGTCCATGATACCTCATCCGAAGAATTGGGTCCTTCTTTAAAGGTATGGTTTTATGAATATCAATAGGCAAGAGTTTTAAAAAGTTGAAAAGTACTAAGTAACCAACACACTGCTTGCCTCTGTGTGGATCCTCAGCTGTTTGATTTGTTGTATTGTTTGTATATCAAGTTCCTTTCTACAGTCATTTTAACTGCTGTAAATAAGATGAATCAAAATTGTAATTATTTACTAATAGAGAAGTAGATGTGTTTATCAGAGATAGATTTTATAAGAACATCTTAAATCATTATTTTAAATTATTTGTTTTTTAGTTAATCTACATACTGTGCACAGCAAGCTAAGAGACTAGGACTAGAAAGTACAAAATATTTTTGAACAGAGAAAATGAGCTTCCCAGAGCTGTGTTGGTTCTGTAAATTAGACAGTCCACAGTGACAACCAACCCAGGTGGACTGACTGTGATCTGAGATGGCCTGTCTGCCCACCCACCCCCCACCCACTCCTGTCTTTTTTGATGCAAAAAGCTCTAGTCACCAGCAAGCCAAAGTTTCAGGAACTCTAACAATAACAACAACAAAAGGTCAAAATAGAAAATATAAGAAAATGAAAATCTTTGTGTGTGTGTGTGTGTGTTTGTGTGTGTGTGTGTGTGTGTGCGTGTGTGTGTGTGTGTGTGTGCCCTCATTTGTCTTTGATTCTGAAATTCAAGTATTCTCAGTGAACTTTGTTAATGGGAAGAGATTTCTCTGTGTGTACCACATACCCAATTCATTTCATTTTGAAAACTAAAATCAGGCCTTGTTCACTTACAATGTTGTTATTTGAAGTATTGCATTTTGTCAAAATCTTTGTCTGTTTGAAATATGGCACAGCCTTAACATTCACTCACATTTCAGCCACACTGTTTCCAAATATTGGTTATAGATTTACAAAACCTGTTCCTGATGTGAGGTTTCTATGGGAAATACTGCTATGTGCATCTGCCATGCATTGCAAGTCCACTGCCGTTCATCAGGAACATGAAGTATTCACTTAGAATTTCTTGCTGTTTCTTCTGAAGTTAGTTCATATAGACATCTGGATGTGTGAAACGAGTCTGAAAGTGTATATGTTTAGAATAGCAGAGATGCTGGGAGGCAGGCAAGGAACAGATGGCTGGGGGATATTCGAAGTTTTATCCTAAATTCGGTAATCAAATCATCTGTGCTTTTTTCAAAGCATTCCGCATGTGACATTAGTAAAGCTATCTCCAAAGGTTTTTGTTTTTGTTTTTGTTTTAATTTTGTGGCAAAGATTTATTTTAACTTGAGGGATTTTATTTATTTGTTTCTTCAAAATAAAGAACACTGAACTTTAAACTTGAATTTTTCTGCACTTTTTTAGGTGATGACTTTTTATTATTGTCATTTATTTAACCTGCACTTTTGAGTTTAAATCAAGTGATATGTGCGTATAAAACATACCAAAATCATTAATATGCTGCTAGCTGCTCCTGAAACCAGTCAGTTTTCAAACCGTTAATAGGGTTTTCTATAGCTTTTAAAGATTAAAAACAAATGAAATTATTTGCTGTATGTTTCGGTCTTCTTGGTCTTTGCTGTGACACTTTCAGAGTTGCTTTGCAATCACACAGTAACGTGTTCTATTTATACACTGCTAGAAAGTATGCTTTGAGTTTTAGATGAATTTTTATAAATGTACTCTTTAATTTTAAAAACGGTGAACTTGTTAAGTCAAAGTACTTAAAAAGTATGTATATTATCCATACAAAAAAGTTATGTTTTACACTTACAGTAAGAAATACTGGTATCTCATATAGAGATACAATTAAGTTTTAAAAGGTCATCATTCACTGAAAAGTCTCCACATAGTGACAATGCAATTATATAGTTTAAAAAAAAACCCACTGCTGAATATTTTCAAATATTGATTTTATTTTGAGGAGAAATGTCCACAACAGTAATTTGTAGAACTTTTTCCATAGCTTCAGCTTGCTGTTGGATGCCTATCTTAGCTGTTGTTTTAAAATATATATATATATTGAAAATGGTTTTCCACATATTTTCTTCTACCTTTTTAAAAAATAAATTTCCAAAAATGGAAACAGAGTTTATGTATTTTTGTCAATGAAGGTTTTTTATTTTGTAGTTTATAGAATTTGTTCCTTATCAGCTTGATACTTAATCAGTACTCTTGGACTTTTTAATAATCTATATTTACTTTGAAAAGAACACACCTATGTAGTCAGTGTCCCTTCTGATTTTCTGCTTTTTCTTTTTCTTTTTAGCGTTTATTCTGGGTTAAGATTGATGCCCAAGTGTGCTTCTGATTTTGAAATGAGTATGCAGCTGCTGGGCTTTGTGGGTGGGTCCCTCCTTCCTCTAAGCTGTTCGTGGAGTGCTGTGACCATCATCACGTTCTGCCTTAGATGCCACGAGGGTTCTGTGGACAGAAAACAGTTGTCACAAGTGAAAGGGGCAAAAACTGTAGCTTAGCTTTTCCAAGGAAGTAAATGATTTTAGTAACTTCCCAATTCTGGTCTGAAGTTACTGGCCCAGTTCATTTATGAGTTCAGTACCATTCCCAGAGCTGTTTAGGGGTGAGCTGTTTCCTGTTCCCCAGAGGAAACATGAATGCTCTTCTGCCAGGATATTTCAGTGAGGCACATAGTTTAAATTAAAATGTTATCATCTATGTAAATAAATAGTCTCAATTCATTGTAGGTCACTTGACTCAGCCTTTAAAAGGGGGTGTAAGTTAATTGTTGTGGAGTTCTATTTATGTGAGTTTGGGGTTTTGATTTTTTTTAATACCATTTGTATTTTGTTATCTAAACTTTTCTCCAACTGAAGACAATGTAATGAGTTTCAAACAAAGTTGTTAACATATCAATGGTGAGAAATAGTGGCTTGATTTCTTTTTTCCTTCTTTTTTTTTTTTTTTTTTTGTAAATAGTAATGTGATACTTTAAGTGTGACCTCTACCTAATATGGTAGCTAGATAGTTACACCTTTGGTTCATTGTAATGTATTTCAAAAAAAAATTTATAAAAAAAGACAGAATTAGTCTCTTAGCGTTGTCCACACTGAAGGCAAGCATGCTTGGTCCATAGTGCTAGCCCGGGTCAGCACCCTCGGTACTGCTCAGCTTAGGCATTTTCTCTTCGTGTTAGCTCTGTCCTGTAACTGTCTCTAAGGTAATTACTGGAGTATGCTTCCAAAATACAGTTTTTTTTTTAAATTATCTGTGTTACTGTTTTGTTTTCTAAGAAACACTATTGAAACACTAAAAATGTTTTCGAACTTTATAGTTATTTTCCATGCCTGTAGCCTATCAGTAAACAAGCACTGTCCTCACAGCAAAAAGGTTCAAAATTACGTAATGAGATATTTTTGTAAGTACATACCATTAAGGTGATATTTTAAGAATGTATTACAAATTAATACAAATTAATGTTCCTGGAAATATTCATACATATTATATTATATTTATATATAAATATATATATTACATATATATGTATGTATTATATTTATATATATATGTCTCTGCTGAAAGGCTCTGATTGGGCAAAATAAAATAATCTCTCCTGAATCAAAAGAGAAAGCCCTTTTTTCTCTGGAAATTTGTTTTAATATTTTTCTGAATTGTAGAATTAGCATATTAGTTGAAGAAAATAAACCAAAAAGAAAAAAAGCAAACAAAAAGATCGTAACATTTCCAAAAATAAGCTAATAGGTAATTGAGACCACAGACACTGAACTAGGATTCTTGATGAAAGTCACCTAGGTAGCCGTTTGGTAGGTGGGTGGGCTGGAATGGAGGCAAGAGCGAGGCCCAGAAGTACACAGACAACCCAGGAGTCTTATTAAAATATCGATTCTTGGTCGGTGCACACAAGCAGGGAACTGAGTTGACGTCTCTGACAAGCTCCGATTAAAAAACACCTTAATGGTCTGTGGAACATCCTCTGAGTAGAGAGGACTCTGGATATTTCCGTAGTTAGCATTTCCTAAGTGATTTGTCAGTATCAGTGTGTAACTTACTTGTACTGAGAATGAGCATCCAATGAATGGATCTAGAATAAAGTCTCTTGGTGAATGCTGAGGCAATCCTCACCCTTGTTTCTGGTGAAGATTTCCTCCCATTACTGTGATGCACAACTGTTCCACAAGGGGGCAGTCACGCCCTGAACCAGAACTCCTTACAGACCTGTTTTACTAGGGAATCTGAAAACTTATGCAGCACATCATTTTATGTTATTACACAGTAATGTGGATCACTTCATACTGGGCCTGAAGGATTATCAAAAGCTTTAGTACTTTCATACTCAAGTAATAATTTGAAAACAAGATTTTGTTCTGTCTCTGGCCATGCCTTCTAGGTAACTATTTGAGTGTGTCCTTTATAAGCAATACAGTATCATTCAGTGCTGAAATATGCTCGTTATTCTGACTGTTCCTAGGAGTCTATAGGAGGATTCTAATTTTCTTCCATCAATTTAAAGATAATGATGTTGTTTGCATTTCTTGTACCAAAAGTTGCTGTCGTAGGTGCCCTAATAGAAGCTGTTAAAAAGTGTGCCACTTAGATGCTGTCCTATTTTAAAGCAAAGAGTTCTCTGAGTTATTTTCAAACTTTATTTTCTCTGTTTGTCCTGGTTGTTCTTTATGTGCTAATCACTCTTGAAAGACAAGATTAAGGCAGGAAATACATTTTATAAGTAAAAACAAAGTCTCAAATTAAAAACAAAAAGAATATTTGTCACCAAAGAAATTGAGGACTTTGGGGAACATGAAGCTGAAGTTCTGAATCAATATTGTGTACATCTTCCTCCAAATACAAGACCCCCAGGGTTCTGTCTGTGTTGACTTTCCACCTCACTCTTCTTCTTCTTCTTCTTCTTCTTCTTCTTCTTCTTCTTCTTCTTC